>VXAB01005912.1:110728-137567 GCA_013399175.1 Odontophorus gujanensis | reverse complement strand
GGGGGGGGGGGGGGGGGGTGAAGTTAAAATGCAATCCCTCTGAGTCAAATGGTAAGGCCTAGAAAAACAGATGTGGGGTGTGAGCCATGAGCCAAGATCAACTCCACAAAACTTAACAGATTAGTCCTACAAAAACTGGAAGGGGGAAAAAATGAGCCAGTCAATGGTGTGATGGATGGGAGCAAGGAAATTGCTCAGAACCGTCAAACAACAGAATCTGCAGCACAAAAATGTTAACTTTCTGGTGCCATTATTTTGCCATGGGTAGGAAATTCTTTCAGTGCTGTCTGAAAAGTATTTAAATGCCATCTTCCTCTGACATAAGGGCTGCCCTGTGGGCGCTGCTCTGCATCCTGTGACCTGTGCTGGGAGCATCTCCTCAGAAGTCAGGGCCAGGCAAGGAGCTAAGAGCTATTTTCCCAGAGTGGGTATGGATTTTGAGACATTTTGAGTGCATTCACCAAATGCTTACCATCTTCTGCAAGAAAACCAGCTCAGTGCACAGATTTGAAGTCCTATGATGGCTGGTTTCATCACGGTGTTGTTCTGCTGACCTCAGGAGAGCTATCTGGAATGGAGTTTTTATAACAGCTATTCTTAGGACCCAATATTCTCTGTCTTATGCCTCCACTGTGTCTGGGAGTCAGAACAAATGGAGCACAACTGTGATAAGCTTCCTTCCTCACTGCCACAAAACACAGTGGGATCGGTGTAAAGCAGCTTCTCATGTTCAGTACACCCCAGAACCTGTCTTATTCGTGGCTTTTTGAGTCCTATAGCTGTGCCCCATTAGAGAGGGAGACCTATTTCTGTCCCCAGTGTCTCATATGGTTCTCATCATATAGACCCTGGGCACACAGGGGCCTTGTTGAGAACGGTGTGTGTGCCAGTCAGTTCCTGCATGCTGTATTTTGAAGGCTTTCGCTTTTGGCTGTGGATCAGCAGTGTTCCCATGCCACAGGGCTCTTCTCAGCATGCAAAAGGTCACTAACTCTGTCCTTTTCTCTGGCTTCTGTTTCAAGTTTCCTCCTATGCTCTGGGACTCTACACCAGCTTCAAGCCCTACCCAGCCAAGCTGCCCATATTCAAACAAGCGTTGGTTCTCCTGGCATTTTCTTGTTATCATCAGTGTGAATCTGGCCACATTCAAGAACCACTTCCCACAGCAAATTATCCATCATTGGACATCTCCCTCCTCAGATTAACCAGGTCTATTGCTTTCAAAACCCATCCTACAAAACACTCTCCTTCCAGAGGACTCTTTCAGCTGTGGCTGAACAGCATCCAGGACCATCACGCAGTCCCTCACAGAAGGGGAGTTCTGTATGAAAGTGACCAATAACAGCTTCAGCTTCTGCATTAGAAGTCTTTGTGTTTTGCATCCAGACCTTTGGTTGTCATTGCTGACACTGACAGAAAGCCTCCACTGCTGTCTGTGGGGAGAAGGCCCAGTCTGAGCACCACACGTTCCTGGAATCTACACAGGTCTTGCAGATGTCATTTCTGTTTATTTCCCTAACACATCCACTGAAAGCTCAGGGCTGTTTTTCAAGGCTTCCCACAACCTAAACCAAGCCAAAGGTTCAGTGGCCAACAATCATCAATAGTGAGCATCTACTTAACTCTGCTGACCTTAGATGCATGGACAGTCCATCCCTTCCAAGGGAAGATAATACCCTTGCTCTTAAAATGCCAAAATTCCTAGCCAGGGGAAACCTCCCTCCAGGTGTGTATCTGTTGTTTTCTCCCTGTGGAGAAGCTGGTGCTTTTCTGAGAAGGTTTGGCTGCAGCAGTTCTGTTGTCTTTGTGCAGGGACTCCCAAGAACCACTGTGGTCTGAGCTTGTTCTAATTCTTCAGATGGAGGTGCTGGGAAGGAAATCAACAGACATCATGGAGACAAATCACTTAGCCTCAGCCGTAAGTGCATCTTCTGCTAGCTTAGAGGAAGAGAGATCCCTGTGAATCACTTAAGGAAACAGGTCCCAGGGCACTAGGCTGGAGGCTTAGAATGAGTCTTACTTGCTCTCTGTGAGCTTTTACCCTATAGGGAGTAGTAGCTAAACTTTGCAAGCTAGAAATCCTTTGGGCTTTGTTGTAGTCTGTAAAACAGGCCTTTGATTGTTGGTCTCCAGACATAAAATAGTGTTCATGAGGTCCTAACTTCCAGTTTTGGGGATTAGATTTCTTTTCCACACCAGAAAACCAGCAGCTCCAAACTACAGGAAGCTCATTTACCATGCTTGTGCTGAGGGCTTATTTTCCTCCACAGTAGCATCCAGCATCTGGCTGAAAAGCATGGCAGATGAGACTCAGCAGGCTCAGTGAAACCCCTCTGTCCCTCACCAGAACACAAGACAAAAGAACTGTATCTCTAATGAATGGCTCAGACTCGTATCTCCCTCTGAGGAGAACCATTACAAAAATATTTCCCAGATATTTGGCTGGGCATCTCATAAAACTATCCAGTTTCATGATGCTAATTTTTCCGTTGTCTAGACTGTTGCAAATCCAGACAGCACTATCACTGTGAACTTACTGCACACACACATGCACATAAAAGTCTTTTCTGCCCATGGTATTTACAGGTATGCTGTTACTCATGGGATGCCAAATGATAAAATGCAAATTTGTGCCATAGTGCCTGTATAAGTCTCTTGGGGATCACAGTCACACACCAGAGCTGGCATTTAACTTAAGCAGCACTGAGCTGTGAAGGTGCTCTGAAGGTTGAAGAGGAGGATCTAGCCCCTCGCTGTCTACCTTCTGCATCCAGAGGAAAAACAAAGAGTGCTCAGGGTGGGAGAGTGCTGTGAGCCAAGGCTGGACATCCCTCCTGGGGTGAGAGACTCCAGCCACAGCACTATTTAAAGGGCAGAAATGTTCTTTAGCAGTATGCATGCTGGAAAGAAATCATGGAAAGACATCATGGAGCTGCAGGCATGTAGATGAGGTCCTGCTAATGTGTGCTGATGGTAAAGTGGTCTGTGGGCATTTCTTCTCTCTGTCTGCCTTGAAATGTTAAGACCTGCATAGAAAAACAGCATGTACTTGTTCTGCATATCATGGGTGCCAGCCTGCATTCTGAGGCAGGCTGTAGCACCTTCCCCAGTTTTTGGCATCATCCATACGTGTATTTATAGCTCCTCTGTGATGCCAAGGGGCTAAAACATAGTAGGAGCAAGAGTTGTATTTATAAAGTAATCACTTCTGAATGAAGATATTTAGCCAGCATCAGCATTTCCACTCCTTTTTGTCCTCTATCCTGCAGAGTTCTCTTTCTTCACAGGGCCATGTGTGCATGTCTTTCCTGAATCACTGATACCATCACCACTTGCTGGGCTGTACCAGCAGCCCCAACTCCGTGCCCATTTATCTGGGAGGCAGACCATGCTGGAACATCTTTCCAGCCTTTTCAGAGGGCTTAGGGAGTCCCTGTGCTCATTATGTGAATCCTGCTGAGTAGCTCTTGATTGTGCATGGGACTACCAGAGTGAATCCCTATGATTGAAACAGTAAGGTTGCACTACCAATGAGAGTTCAGGACTTGGTCCATCTTATGCCTCAGAGCTGTCTGTTACCGGAGCCTGGGAGCAGCAGCAGAGAGAACCTAGTGGGACCTGAGCAGAGCTGAGCTAATGTCCCAGACAGCCAGTCCACGTGGGAGTGGAGGAGGAGGAAGAGGGCAGTTCTAGTTCAAAACGTGTGAGCCTTTGCAGTGAAAGTGCAGGGAAAGGAGGGCTGGAAAAGTTCTTTCTTCCTCCAAGATAGCTGTGGTCTGTTTCCCAGCTGTACTCTTGCTCTGTCTGCTCTAATCCACATCTTCCCTCCACCAGCTGGATTTGTTTTGCAAACTCAAATCTGATCTCCTTAGTTTGTCCTGCATGTCTTGCTCAATTGTCAGGACACCCATCTTTCTACCATGTAACCTTTCCATCATCCTGCTTGCCCTCCTGCAACTGAAAAGGGGAATATTGCACTTCAAGCCCAATCTTGAATCTGCCTGAAGTCATACTGGCATCCCACTGTAGGCCAGAAACACAGTATCAGGCCGTGTGATTTGAGGAAGCTGTCCCACTCCAGCCTCAATCTTCCTGCGTGCTCCAGTAGAGCTGGAGTGGAGTGGGAAGGAGCTGTGTTGGAAGATTGTGAACCTAAACAGTGTTTGACTAACAGGTGCCCAATGAAGGTCATCAGAAAGACAGGTCCTAGGAAAGCAAATTCAAGGCTCTTTTAGCAGACATGTAGAAACACCACTGACTTTGTGATAACCGTTTCTACAACTGTGGATGCCCCCAAGGAGAACCCGTCTTGGCAGCAACCTGGCCTTCTGTTTCCCATCAACTGTAGCTTTGTCTCTCTAGAAGTGCCCTGCTGCAAATGAGCAAACACCTGGATGAGAAAAGATGAATGGAAAACATTGCCTGTGCTAGAAGGGTAACCGCAAAGCCCATGCCAGGATGTATAATAAATGAGAGATTATTGTGCTAGTCTCCAATAGGTTTTCCACTATGCATGTGGAAGCAGCTACAAGTGGCACTGTCTCCGCTGTCACTGCAAGGGAAGTGGGAGAAATGAGCTGTGCCTTGTCTCAGCACAGTGCAGGAAGGGTGAATTTGTGTCTCCAAAATTGATCAGTATCAGCAGAATGGGGAAGGAGCAGATGAGCTGTCGCTGGGCTGTGAACTCTGGGTTTTAAAAAGTGGCATACTATAGATGACCAGAGGCTGCTGTTAATTAGCCAGGCCCCTGCTCTGTATCCTAGGTGATGTACTGGGAACTGAGCTGTAGCTTTGGGTCTGATGGCTTCAGTGCATCCTGTGCAGAGCCACAGAGCATGGGTGCTGACTGCCCATTTTACATCTGTGACAACGTGCAGATTTATTGGTGTGCTGGAATCTGTGTCGTGGTATTACCACAGCCCACACATGTGGAGATTTTAGGAGCATTGATTGAATGAATTTATTTCTAGCAGGAATTAGGCCTATAGTTGAGTGCAGTTGGAAATGTCCATCTCCACAAGTGATATAATGCAGAGTAGATTACTTGAGGGCAGATCACTGTGCTTGCTCCCTGAGGTCTGTCTGTGACATTGCTCTACTAGGGAAGGCAGGGAAACTTCCATGGATGTAAACATCCTGTCTCTGGGGGCTGCACAGCATCTGAGACCCTGTCCACTTTCTCCACTCAGTCAGAAGGAATAGGGAAGGGTGACTCTCACCCTAATTTACACCCTAATATTTTGAACATTTGCATAGCAGGGGTGTTTCTTCTCCATTCTCTCTCCCTGTTCTCCTCTGGCTGCAGATAGCAAAGTGCCTTGTTTCCAGTTTGACCGTCTGGTTCTTGGAAACCTCCAGCAGACAGCAGACAGCTCTTCCAAAGTGCTGTACAAATGAGCAGGGTGGGAGGGAGGAGAAAAACTATTTCCTGCAGTGAAACTCAATCCTGTCCGACTTAAAAATAGCAGGAAAACAGAATCCTCAGGGACATGCTGTAAAAGGGTTTGATGGTTGCCTACTCTCCATCCCATCTCCCAGAGCTCCCCATTTGGTAAGAACCTCTTGAGCACAAACACAGATCTGTCGCCTGCAGTCACGATGCTGTGCAGAGGAGCTGTGCTCTGTGCTGAAGGACTCCTGTGGGGAGGTGTAATGCACTGTGACAGTCAGCAAAGCCCAGGATTAACTATTCTTTGTGTAGGGACTCCATGCAGGTTTTTCTGTACCTTTTCTTCTTGCTGGAAATTTTATTCATACCATTATAAATGAGCCTGAGATTTTTACATGACCAGGTTATCTTGAAGCTCCTGTTCCTCTCTAGGGAGGGAAGAATGAAGCTTCAGGAGGCAGAAGAGATAGCGAGGAAGACTGTCTAAATAATGAGCCAACAAGTTGGCAATGGCAGCCCCAGCAGTGCTGCTGCCTGCAGTTCCCCTGCCCTGGGATGCTATCAGCCCTGACATGGCCTGGCCACATAAGGATAAGCCATTTTCTGTCTGTTTCCCACCATCAGCTGAAGTGATCCCTGATCCTTTTGGCTATACTGTAGTCACTGCTGAAACAGAACGGCTCCCAGCAGGAGTGAACCACCATGCCTCCCCGGGCTCCTTTAACCTGCTTCCAGCCACCTCGGGTGGGATGCTGCAGCAGAGCAGTGCTTCCTCGTGGCCGTGCTGCAGAGCTGCCATCCACCTCGATGACCTCCTTTAGACCTCCCAGGTTCAGGCTGTTAATGATTCACCACATTTTTACAATTCCTCCCTCCTGAGTCAGTAATTATTGGATTCTGGTGCCCGTCTAGGGGCAGTACTGTTGACGTGGGTTCAGACTGTGGTTGAAACAGGACTGCACATCTCTAAGTCAGCAGCCGCCCTCGGTCCTCTTCTGAGCTTGGGGATCCCTGCACTTCTGGAGCCAGATTAGTTGTTAAACCCTCCATGCTGGAGCCAATTAACATTACTAGGCACTTTTCCAAAAGAAACTGGGGTTTAGCCTATGGGTTCAGGCCAGCTTCTGCTCTGGGTAATCACATTATGCCTCACTGCTTGAAATCAGCCGTGAGCTAATGCACTGTACTTTGTGCCTTCAACAGGCAGTCAGTTACCACAGCTCAGCTGATGAGCAGTAACTCATTAAGCCTCTGTACCTCAATCACTGCAATCATCTTTCCAATCTGAGCAGGACCAAATACATTCCCACTGTGATGTCACAAGAGTACAGAATTCCTCTTTAAGAAAAAGTGTCTGGTGTTGCTCAGCCCTGATAAACCTTCAACTCTCCGTTGCCTACCCAGCCCAGCATTTCCTCAGGCTGGGTCCACCTGTGTAGCCAGAGCTGTATGTACTTAAAGAAAGCAGGTGACTTAGATGAATGCCTATCTCTTTCTTGTACAGGCTTGTGATCAAATGCAATTATGTTAGGGTTGCTCAACAACTAACTGCCTTTCAGCTGAAGCAACACCACTGCATACATGCTGATGCCTGCTGAACTAATCTAAACCAGCTAGGGCTCCTGAGCCTCTGCTTGGGCAATTGCTGCTGGGCAATTGGAAGCTGCCGCTCCTTTCCTCCTCTCTGTCCAAAAGTCACTTGAATTAATTCCTCTCCTGCGGACTCTTTTAGCTGTAATCTTCAGACAGCATTCGTTCAATCCTTTTAACCAGCTCATTCTCATCAGCTGCCCTTTCTTTAGCAAATACATGCTCATACCACTGGCATCAACTTTGTGTACTGATTGAACCAACTAACCTAGGCTTTCAAACTAACATTCGTGAAGCTGCTGCAGTACTGCATGTAGAATGACCTGTATAGATAGGTTGCAAGAAGCCCTGCAGAATGTGGGCAATCCATACCTCTAGTAGAGGAAACATGCATGCCCTATGGAAGGCCACGTCTCATCTGCATGGAAGGCTTTGTAGAGAATTGTGCTGGTTTGCTTGGATTTTTTTTCCTTTTCTTTTTAACTGGGATGGAAGAAAAAAAAAACAGGATAGTTTCCAATAGGGAGGATAAAACAGTACAAATTAAATCCATTCTCTGGCCAGTGTAACAATTGCAATTTCCTGCTATTCCTTGGAATCTGTACAGCCCAAGAGGGAGATATTTCAAGACCGGTGTGTCAGGGATAGAAATGCATGCATCTGGTTATTTTTAATGGCAGTTCTGTCCCTAATTTTCAGCACTGGCCTTGATGAAATGCCAGCTGTTTCATTAGCCTTCGTCAGTATGGCAAAGAACAAAAGGTGGCTCATGATGTCTGCACCTGAGACAAAGCTCCTTTTCCCAACAAGTTGTTGAAAGTTCTTAGCTATACCAGACAGTATTTCGGGTAGAGAAGGAAGAAAAGAAGGGAAAAAGAAAACCCTGTGCCTCCATGAAGGTTTGTGTAGCGTAGCCTGTACAAGTATCATATCTGCAGTCTTCATTCCTGTCTGATATGTGTGTTAGAAGCAAGCTTCAATTGAGGTAACCATTTTCCTCTACAAGCCAAGAAAAATATTAGGTTTATTTTCAGACCATTAAGAATAGTCTCTCTGAACAGCCCTAGTTTCCTTGCTTCATATGGGCTGCTTAAACAGAAAGAAAAAGCACAATTTCACAACCATGGCAGCTGTGAGCTGCCACATGGGTTAGACCCCGACAAACAAAATCCTCACTGTGCCATGGAAGAGCTTTCTCAAGGCCTGAGATTTAATCCACTGCCACAACCAAAGGATTAGTGCTCCAGTGGTAGAGCTGGGCAAAAGGCAGGATTTTTGTTCCATGAGAAATGTGGTGGGCTGGGGGTTAGAAGGGGGAGAAAACACAAAGTCCAGTTTCTTCCAAGCTCTGGTTTGTAGTGGTGTCAGCACTACGGAGGCAGCACAATGCTGCTCTGTCCCCCTCCTCCCTGCATGTCCTGCTTTGCAGCTACGACCAGTTCCTACCAACCACAGTCACTGTCACAGTTGCTACTTCCTCCTCTTTTTATGGAAACACAATCCATCACTGTAAGCCCTGCTCGTGAGACAGCAGTCTGAACAATGTGTTCAGTCCGGCTGCTGGTGGCTGCTGGTTGTGGGAAGGCTCCTGGTGATGCTGGAGATGTTGTGTAGTTTGGCACAGCCTTTGTACGCCCAGAAGGCTGCTTCCAGCCCCCAGTTTCCAAGTGGTGAAAGATAGAGCTGTTTGCTTGCTGGGCTGCAGCCTCAGGAGCTTTGGATTTAGCTTATCACTGAGATCAGACTTGCTGATCTTAAAATGTCAGCAGTGAGCTATGGAGCAAGAAGAGAGGAAAAAAGAAATCCTTGCCCAAAAGTCAGGCAGTGCTAGTAAATGTCAGGGATTTGCACAGAAGGAAGTCTCAGGGCTGGGAGGCATGTTGACAGGCTTTCGGTGAAAGCATCTCCTCCAGGTCCTCACCATCCTTGTCTCATAGACACCAAGGCCTCCTGCTGGGAACAGCCCTAGGCAGTGCTGAGCTGGCCCAGGGGCACAGACAGGCTGTTTCCATTGCTAGATAGAGGGCCTATAAGAAATTAGGCAAGCGTTCTTGCAAAGGAAGCATCCAAGACAGGGGAGAGTTAATTACTTTAAGACCAGAGATGCCGGAAATACTGACTCTCCAAGCAGTGGTACAACCCTAGCTTCAGCTTCTGGCATGTTTAATAACTAAACTCTCCCAGTCTGTCTGCGAACAGCAGCAGGACTTTACCTCATGACCAGGTCAGGGTAGATTGAAGGATATGTCTTCCATTTAAATGCAGTCACCTGCAGAAGAGAATCTGGGCTGCCTTGTACTTGGCACAGACAGAGGTAAACAGCCTGGCGTCTGGTGTGCCCAGTCTGGAAAGGAGCCTGCTCAGATCATTGCAGTCCTACCTGTTTGCACTGCAGCTCGGTGTATCCGGGTCGTATGACTTGCCTTGTCATACAGAAATGGGGATGAGTGCAGAGACAGATTAGAATGGTTAGAAAATCCACTGAGAATAGCAATTGTCTGGAAGCTTGCTTTCCTGCAAACCAGAACTGTTCCTGACCACAGCATTTAGCACATTCAAAGCAATGCCAACACACAAAAGCCAGGAAATAGAGGCCTGAGATTTGCCTTTGCCATCTCTGGGCTACTGCAGTTGAGAGAATGTTTCGTAAGTTTCATTAAGGTCTCGAGCTGTGAGCCAGGTTCTCCAGGACATCCGCTGCAGGCAAGGAGAAAAAGAGAGTCGCTGTCGTTTGCAGCGCCTGGGCCAGGTCTGGGGTTGGGTTCTGAGTGAACCTGGGCCATCTGGGTGGGACCCACTGGAGCTAGCAGGCTGTGTGGTTTGGATTCAGGTCCTGGCAAAACTAAGCTCCGGCCTTGAAGAGCACAACTTGCTCTGGGGGCCTGGAGGACACTTTCTGCATTCACAGTGAGCAGTACAGTCGAAGGAGAGGTGGTGTGGGAAGGTGGTTGCCTGTTCTACAGTGATGTAGAGAACCTGAGCTTCTGCATGAGATGGGCTTTAGTCAGAGGGGTGGAACGTGGCCTTGTCTGCAAGCAAAATCCTGAAGCTTCAGCAACAGGGTCTCATCAGAACTGGCATGTTAGGGCAGACAGAGACTTCACAGTAATGCTGGATTATACAAACCATGGCAAGCTCCCATCGAAGCATTCTTCAGGGCTCAGATAGCCAGCTGCAAAAAGCATCCATCTAGTGAGGGATGTTCGTGGGCAGCGTGTGTGAAAATGTGCACATCATCTTGGCTTTGGATCAGCCAGAGGGATGTTTTTCTTGTAGGCTGAGAGCAGCAAAGATTATTAATCTCTGAAAAAATCTGGGGCACTATGTTGAAGTGGGTTTTCATCAGCCTTGTGCTATTGTGTGTGTATCTCGGGTTTACAAATGATTCAAATGAAAAGTAGTCAGGAGCAGTGCTCGGAGAAGGAGATTTTCCTGTATTTATTTTGGATGCATATCCAGTGGAAAAGTATCTTCCAAAGCATTTTGCTTGGCGACATGGGCTGTTTCGTTTGGAGAACAATTGATGGTGATGATGAGTGGTGTTAGATGTGATCACTGTTCGACAGCTTTTTGACTTGCCTGCAAGTCAGAGCAGGAAATTCCACATGACTGTGCACGTGTGCCAAGGAGTGGCAGGGAGATGGTGGCCACGGATGAGCTGCTGGACACGTGTGGTCAGGTCTTAGACTTGTACCAGGCACAGCACAGGTTGATGGTGCACTGCCCACTGTCCTGCTGTGGTTTGTTCACTGTGTGCTCTGTGTTTTGATGAGCTGCCCCTGGACAAACACTGCCTGACGGCGTGGCATGCTGCAGTTCAACCCACTGACACTGTGCATGGTACATTGCATACTTATGGGAGCAGTCTGCTCCCACTGACTTTCTGTTCCCCAAATCTAATGAGGTATATCCTAGCTGATGCTATCCTGGCACGCTATTCATGCCTTCCCAGAACAGCTGTACCAGCTGTAGCCCTCCCCACCTCCAGAAGAAAGGATGGAGGGAGTGATACGCTCAAACTCATCCTGTCCCCAAGTCCCTGCACTGACCATTGGCAGCTCACTGCAGAGGGGCAGTAAGGAGGGTTAAATCGATGAGGGTTAAACCATTTGTCTCTCTTCATTGCTGAAAAAAGAACAGCCATCTGCCATATTCATTTCCTCCCTTTCTGAAGGCTTCTCCAAGCAATCGCCTGCAGTCTCAGTGGCACAAGGAATAAATCCAGTGCAACTTTGCTGAAGTCTTCAGAATTGCTCCCAGGGTAACTGAGAGCAGAGCAGTGGCCCCGAGAGCTTCCTAAGCTTCACAGCCATAGCCACAAGGCAAATAAAATGAGATTAACCAATTACAATTAAAATGAGAGAGAACTGCTTTTGAGTGTAATTTTGAATTTCCCCTAAAAGCAGTTCCAGCTGTGACCTCTGACTCGTGCAGCATTCGCCTGAGATCTACCCCTGGTTGTTTGTTACAACTGATGCTTTCAAGGACATTCAGTCCTGCCTAAGGAGGTTTCCTAAGTGAAAAAAAAAGAAGTGAAAAATGGAAGAGGAACTAACACAGGGCATCCCTGCAGTGAGGCACAGACATGAGAGCCCTTCTGGCAAGCAGACAAGAACAGCCAGGCAATCTCCAGTGGATTAAGTAGGTTAGTGCTTGCATCAGATCCCCCCAGCCCAGTACTGCTGTGTTCCTATCATGCAACTGTGAACCCCATTCTGGCAATGTTCATGTTGGCATTGAACAGATCTCCTTTCCCACAGAGAAGCTGGCTGTGCGTAGACCTTGCCCTCACTTTGGGAAGAGAGCAAGGCTGTGTCTACAAGATTGGAGTAAATATCATTATTCAGAGATTTTGAAAGGGTTGTTTGTGATGCAGCCGTGCTACACGAACAGCTTTCAACTTAATAGCACCCAGTCCCTTCCACACTACTTAATTCCCTCAAATGAGTGGGTACTTTTGACTCACTCTTTGGCCTGTTCTACCTTCCTCCAGCATTATTTATCCCGGTGCTGTCCAAAAAACTATCCTGGAGGAGGAGATTTTGGAGGACTGGTGAGGGATGAACTACATAGCGGGGTGTGGATCTTCACCCAGATATCAGCACCGTGCAGCCTTCTCTCACCCAAGATGCTGCTGCCCCTTCCCATGCAGAATGTGGAACAGATTTCTGCGTGGGCTGGTAAGTGAGTAGCCTTTGTTGCTGGTATTGCCCGTGTATCTGCTGATATGTTCACTGGCTGTGTATGCCACCTACACACTGTTTCTGCTGTCCCAGTGTTTCCACATTCAGACCACGAGGTGACACACTTGAACCTTCTCCATCTTGCAGCGCAGCTGGATCAATTTCCCATGCTGCAAGGAGACAAGGCTGTGAGAACAGTGACTTGAGCCAGTGATTAGGAGTGTAAAAATACATATAAAGTTGCTATTTTTACTCCTCTGGCACAGAAGATGAGAGAGAACAGACAGATGAAGGAAAATGTGCATCTCCTAAAGCTGCGTTACCTGAGTCAGACAATGGAGGAGGTTATCTGTAGCGTGCTCTGTTAGATTTGAAAGCCTTCCAGGTGCTGTAGCACTCTGCTGCTGAGGTCAGTACAACAGTCAGCTTTCTTTCTAATTTCCTTTGTCATCAGCAATTTTAAAGGAATGCATTATGCTACAGAGATGAGGTCTGAAAGCAATTTTGTCGACGTTAGTGCTGTCCGCTGCCTCCGCACCAGTTACGTTTATTTCGTTCGGAATGATTCAACTTATATTCAGTGCTGTCATGCATGGGTGACTTTCAAAGCTGCTCTGTGTAAACAACAGTCTGCCCACATTGCACAGTCTGAGCTCTCCACATCTGCAAACACCATTGTTTGATTCGTAAAATACCTGGGTTTGCACATGAACTGTTACAGTGCATTTCCTAAAGGTTTCCCATGAGGTACGTTTCCCATTTGTCTGGGTAGCTCACCTGAGGGTTTTGTATTTATGTGGCTTTTCCTACAGTCCTGCCTTAAACTTTGTTGCTATAAACTGAACTGATATCTTCTTGACCCCCCAAATTGTGGGGAACAGTTGCTGTCCTCTTTACAAATATTGGAAAATCATTATCGTGTTCCCCTCATTCTTCTCTCTTCTAGACTAAACAAAAGCACTTCCTTCCACCTGTCCTTACAGGTCATGTTTTCAAAACCTTCTTATCATTCACTTCATTCTCTTTGCACACACTTCAGTTAGTCTGTTATCTTCCTTAAAATGCACTACCCCAATCTGGACCCAGATTTAACACGGTATGGATCAAGTCTCTCACTTCAGAGTAAATCTCTTACCAGCTTCATGACATCCTGTTTGGAGTTGTGGTCTGTGCAGCCAGACAATGCATTCCCCAACTGATTTGTTTTTCCAGCTATGCTCCATTTGGGGATACTCAGACCAAACTTCAGGGCACCATTAGATGTGCTCCTCTCCAGTTCAGAGCCCCTCCACTGGGGCTCACCAGCAGGCTCTGCAGGTGTTCTTAGTTTAGTTTTCACAAAGCATATCAGTGTGCCCGAAACCAAACCAAGAAAGGATGCATCTCTTAGTTCTCTCTGCCTGACTTCTCCTATTTGTGGAAAAAATATAAAAGGAGGGAAAAATATATCCTAGACAAACTAAACAGCCCCATACCTGCCTCATAAGATCTCACAGCCCTTCAAAATATTTGCTTAATCTCCCAGTATCTTGGCAGGATACGTAGGTATTAGTGCTTGCAGGTGTTCTTATCCATTGATCTCAAAACATTCTCCTCCTTCTTTTAAACATGGGGAGGCTGAGGTGTTTGGAGGCTCAATTTTCCCCTTGCTCCATTTAAAGTCTGTGGAAAATGTGGGTTGCAAGCCAACTGGAGAACTGAGCTTCAAGTGACATGCTGAGGTCCCACTGAGAGTTAACACAGCCAGGAGTTGGAGCCCGGGTTTCTGGAGCACAATGAGCAGCACCAGGCTGCCTTGCACCCCATCATATGAACACACTAGCACAGCCACATGGCCAAACCCATGCTTAATACCCTAAGTAACATCTACCTGGTCATGGTGGGCATCACAGCATTCTGGAGAGGAGTTGGGTTGATCACAACTTGCTCACCAACTGCAAATCTTCCTGTTCATCTCGTATTTGGAAGCTGCATAGCTGAAAAACGTGTTAACAAAAACAAATGGCACCTGCACCAACCCTGCCATGTACCAGCAGTAAAAGATATTAATAGTTTCCAGGTCTGTGTTTTGTATGTTGGCCTGCCAAAACTCACCTGCCCTGTGTGAAAGAGGAGGCTGCTCAGTGCTGGTCTGTGAACAAAAGGCTGGTCTGTAGAAGACAAATCTGGGGGAATTTTTTAAATTCCAAAAATAGACAGAGGGGGAAATGTGCCAGTAAGATGGATCTCATTTCACTTCCCAAATCCCTCTGGTCTCCAGAGTTCATTCTTTGCTCTTAATGTTTCATGCTATGGCTTATTTTAGTCTCCTTAGTGGAAAGTTTAAAACATTTACTTAAAGGCAAATCTTCAGCTGGCATAAACTGTCACAGCTCTCTTGGCTTCGGTTGCCTTCAGTAGAGGAGCTGCCCTTTAGAATTTAAATTGCCTATTAGAAAGTGGAAAAGTGAGTTGCTTGAAATCATCTGCAAAGACTAAAGAGAATGGGGAGTATAAACTTAGGGATCACAGTATAGATCTCAGACGAGGAACAGTCTTTCTGGACATGGACAGGTGCAAACATAGAGCACTCACAGCACGCACTGCTTCTCAAATCCCCCTCCACAGCAGCTGTCAGTGCCCCCTGGCAGCTCTGAGGGGCCCATGGGGTGTATCTGCTGGGCAGAAGGGAGGCAGGCTGCAAGCATCTCTTGCAGAGCAGCGTGGCTTGCTGAGCACTGAATGAGCCAGCCCTGGAGCCAGGTAAATTGGCCATGTCCAAATGGTGCTTTGTTGTGCCAGGGAGATGTGTGCAGAAGCACCAAGGGGTTCGTAATAAATATTTTCCAAACTGCTGATTAATTTTAGGGGGGAGTATGACTTGGAACACATGAACCCACTTGCTACAACCTCCCAGCCAGCCAGGAAAGTCACTGCTTCAGCCATATGGCTGGGATAGAGGCTCCCTCCTGTATCTGGCAAGTGTCAGTGGCCCATCCAGGAGCCATCTCACTTCCAGACTCCATTGGCACTGACCCGTTTCGCAGCAACACCATATGGCTATTACTGCCCAGCTCCCAGCTCATCTCCTTGTACTGCTTGGTGCCTCACTGAATTGTTTTCTTTGTATTCAGAGGAACTTTATGTTAATCTGTGGCAGTGTGGTTCAGAAGTATCAGTGCTCCCTTAATGAGTGCATCCCTCTTTTTGCTCTTGCCTTCAGCATCACTTGACTCTCAGTCTGCAGATGTTCAGCTCAGGCACAGCTCAAATCCTCACTCCTACTCTCTCTGCCTGCTCTAGCAGGGCAGTCTTCATAACAACATCCACCTGGGCTTCCACCGTGTATACTGACATCCCACTCTGGACCCTCTGTCCTGTACCTCCTGACATAAATTTGAATAGTCATAACCCTGACCTCACTGATTCTCTGCTAAGCGGTATAAGCAGGGCTGTTCCAGATCAACACCAGCCTGACTGAGACCAGAGCAGACTGCCAAAGCCCAGAGGATTGAAATGGTTATTCTGCCAGCATCCTGGCTGAATTTGTGTCTCTGTAGGAATGTGTACACTTCCCTTTGCTTTTGCAATGGCACCAGGGTGTTGACGAACTGCAGTGCTGCTATTTATCCCTTAATTACTCCCATGACTCACATTAAAGTAACAATTTTCCATAGAAACAAACACAAGCAGAACTGACACCACTCGAGCTGCCTTTATTTTGAAACACATTCTGTACTTCGGGTTTCAAGGGTGGCAACTCGAGAGACTGCCTCACCTTCCTGGTGTCTGGGTTTGCTGGTCAGAGGACTGAGACTCACCGGGCACTTGTGCTCTAGGCTGGGGAGAAAGGGTTCAGCCACTACACCACAGCCACATAGGGCTGAGAATCACTCCACATTGATTCACATTCCCATTGTGAATTTTGGGGCAGGGTGGTTCCCGTCCCCAGCGGTTCTGAGGTGTTCTTAGGACATGTTCATCTGCTGATTTTCTTGCCAGGATGCTCTCTGTTTGGTTTCCTTGCTGCTCTGTGTTTTTACATGTCTCAAGAAGCTCAAGCAGAGAGAACAACACAAGTGCCACTCCTGGATCTTATCTGGAGATATTTACCCTGTTCTGTGTGTTAATTACAGGTGCCACAGCTGGGTGGGATTGTCCATGGCTGAGTCAGTTTTTTAAAACAACTGATGAAATAATTACCTGGCAGATCTCAGCCACATCCTGTGGGCCAGCCTGGCATCTGTTCTCATGGGGTCTTGTGTGGACTTCGGTGGAGTCAGTGTCCCTGGAAGCTTCCAAGAGATGTGGAGATGTGGCACTGAGGATCGTGGTTAGTGGGCGTGGTGGGGATGGATCGATGGATGGATTTAATGATCTTAGTGGTCTTTTCCAGAAACCTTCTGGAGCTCTTTCTATGTTCTTGATACTTGTAAAAGAGTTTGTATAGGGGAGATAGGATTATCCAAAGGGATAACCTCAGCTTGTACAAACGTTCTTGCCTTGTTTTGGCATTAGACTTGTCTAAAGTCATCCTAGTTCTGTTCAGCTGCAGAGTCAAGAGAGACGAGGCAGAGCCTGAGCTGTCTGTCTGATTCCTCTACTTGCAACTGTCATTATTTGTGGCAATTAGGTGGCCCTGGTGATGGTGGCCCAGGTCCTCCCTACCCTGTGAGGCAAGACCAGGGATGTGCATGTCATTCCTCAGAGCTGTACCTCAACACTGAAATCATACGACAGAGGGAGCATCCATGGCAAAGGAAACTCATCCAGATTTGGGGACATTGCCTCCCTGTGCTCTGACCAGAGGAAAACTGTCCTTGTGCTGTCTTTTCCCAAGTCAGGGGATTATAATATCAACACAGATATAGACGTGTGAGTGCTCAGAGCACTTTTGCCATGGCATGTTTTAAGAGATTGTATGATTTGATGTAGAGTCTGTTAAAGTTGGCTGGTAACGTGCTTAGATTTCGTCTGTGCAGATAAAGTTGCCTCAGTGTGAGACTTCTGTGCTCCCCCAATACACTCTTTAACTTTGCAAAGTGTGGTTTAAAACAAAAATTTTAAAAATGCAACTTTGGCTGTGCAACCCATCCAGGAAATGTGTATAGAATCCATCTGCACAGGAAATACCTACAGAGGGAAGCTGGGGGAGGGAGTGAAGCTGGGCAGACCTGGGTTCTTCTCCCCAGACCATGTGCAGCTTCTTCCCTTCAACTTCCTCAGGGCTGTTGGCTGTCTTTGTTTTGCTTCCTAGGCCCCACACGTTACAAAGTCTTTCATGAGGGCTTTGTTGAGCCAGGTAGGGGCACAGTGGCCATCACCTCCTTTCTACCCCAGGTGTGGACTCCTGTTGATCCAGGGACAGCTGCTGCTTGACTGACTGCAGCACAGTGTCATGGGGCCATTCCCATGGGCACAGTGTTCCATGTGGGTACAGCAGGATCAGTGCAACAAGAAAGGACAAATAGAAGCAAGGAAACTACAGGGGAAAAAGAAAAAGTCAAAACAAAAACCAAAAAAAAAAAAACAAAAACAAAAAAACAACAACCAAACCAAACAAGCAGAAAACACAATAACTATCTCCCCCATGAAAATCTGCACAATTCCAGTGTCCTGCTGCAGGGTTATTGCCTCGACTCACCTCACAGATTTGCCAGCAGCAGTTTCTGCTTTCAACAAGTGACTCTGAAATATGTCACCATTTAAAGGGGGAAGGCAGAGAGATGGGAGCTGCCTGGTTCCCTTTCCTACTCCAGGTTTAACAGAGGGCTGCAAAGCACAAAGCAGAGCATCTTCACACCTCTGCTTGACCTGGGCCATTCAGCCTGAACAGCCGGACACCCTTCACCTCCCAGCTTGCAGAAACATGCAATATCTCCTTCCTCAGTTCTTTTTTCTCCCAGAGGTCAGTGTGGGGTGACAGCAGCAAGTGGCTGTGCTTTCACAGGTAGAGGCTCCAAGCCTGCTCTAGGGAAAGAGCTTCATCGCCTCTTGCACATCTCCTGAATCAAGGGCATCTCTTGAGCCTAGCAGCTTCAAAGACACGTTCCCTGCACGCTATCAAAACAGCGTTTAGAAAGCAGCTTGAATTTCTTCCAGCTGGCCTCATGTTACAGAGATCCCTATCAGCACCTGGGAGGAAAGAATTAGCAAGAAAAACAAGCATCTCTTTAAACTTCTGAGAGGGGAAAAAAAAAACACACAAAGAAAAAGGCCATGTAAAAAACATAGATTTAGCCCAGTAATGTCCAACCAATGTGATCTTTTCCTAAGGTTGTTTGAGGTAGAAAGCAGCCTAATGGTTGGATTTTCTTGTGCCAGCCAGTCTTGAGGCTTTGAACGCTAATAGCAGAGCTGTATCAAAGCCAGGTGCACTTGTGCAGGTACTGCCTGTACCACCTCCCTCCCAGCTCTTTGCAGTGAGCTGGGCCCACCTAAGCAGTGCTGACACAGGCAGGAGCACGTGGCCGTGGGAACAGGGCTCACCAGCACAGACAGGACAAATCACTGCAGTTTCAAAGGCTCTTCTTGCCAGCTGAGCCAGCCACCGCCAGGGATTTCTTGTGACTCTCTCTCCCCTCAGAAGAGATGTCCGCAGTCGCAGACATTTCCCTTTTAGCAGGAGATCAAGCAGTCAGGCTCGGGGTGAGCCTGGAACAGGCAGCCCCCTTAGTAGCAGAGAGCTTCCCACGCCCAAAGCACTGCCCAAATACTCCACCAGTTGCTCTTGTTGTGGTTGCTGCTGAGCCACCTCCTCCTGTGCAGCTGTCCTGCACCCTGCCCGAGCCTGCAGCCATCCTCCGCATGGCCCTCTGCTACACGGAGCGACTCACTGGCATGTGAACAACTCCTTTGAAAGAAAAGATACCCTCCATTTCAAAGAGCAAAGTCTGCAGCTGGGGAAAACTGGCAGAGGACACGAACTGAATTTGTTTTTGCTTTGTGCTCCCTGTGGTTCTTCACACAAAGGGAGGAGGGCCCTGTGGCATGAGATGGGGCTCAGGGACCAGAACTGGGTGCCTTTGCATGTCAGAAACCATTTCCGTTGGCAAGCCTTAGGAGCTCTGTCTCTGTTGGATCATCAGTAGATCCAGCAGTTGCACTCAGTGATCTTTATGTGTCCCTTCCAACTCGGATTGTTCTGTGATTCCATGTTTCTGTGTCTGGGATCCCACAGTGCTATTTTTCACTTTCCTGATACTGTCTCCTCCCCATTCACACTGCTTATGGGCCCAGCCCTGTAATGGCTCGCCTCTAAGGAGGGCATTATGTTATGCCATCAATTCTCATACTGTTCTTTTCTCTGGCAAATTTTCATTTTGATTGGAAAGAAATCTGGCAGCCATCGTGATTGTTCAGCTATTACTCACCATTGTCTTCCCTTCCTCTACCTAAATAAAAAGATGGATTAAGACACAGGCAGATACAAGAATGAAAAGAGAATGAGAGAGAGAAGGAGCACTTCATGGTGATTACTGACAAAAGTCAAGTTGGAAAGGGTGAGGAGCTGCACTGAGCTGCACCAATTTGCACTTTCAGAGATGCTGACTTACCCTAACAGTAAAACATTTCTAATTACCTGAGCTCATGTATTGTCTGCTTGGATTTAGTGTGCAGCTAAGGGAAAATTCACAAGATGCAATTAAAACAGAACTTACAGACTGATCTTTCAGGTTCTGAGAGTCCAAAAGGTGAGCCTTAGCACATGTAACTTTGGAGGCAAACCTGATCTTCCCCTCTTGCCAGGAAGATGCACATAGCAACAGTGAATAGGGCTTTCTTCAATTTGCTTTATCCTGTGTGTATTTAAGATAACCCTTTTTTCCAGAATTTCATTTAGCTACTCATACTACAAACACAAGGACAGATGGTCACCAGATCCAACTCAATCAGCATTCTGTGTGCTGGATTTCAGGCTCAGAAATTCATCTGGTTCTAGTAAAACATAGTCTGAAACCTGCCTGATGTTTAACCCAACCAGAGAGCTGTATTAAATTTCTAAGCCTTCCCAATCCTCACAGGAGATTGAGAAGGCATTTTTAGAAAGGAGTTGATTAGGAGTTTAATTATCATATATCAAAACCTGTTCAGTTGCTGAGGTCTCACTGGAGAAAAGCATTTTTAATGGGAGACTCCAATTCTGTTTGTTTCTTCTTGAAATTCAACGTCCGGACCTCAGCGGTGCCTGCTCGGTCATGGCAATGTGAACCATTTTCCCATGGTTTCTTCTCGTTCCTCTTGTTATCAGATCTCGTTGCCTTTAGCAGTACCTGCAGGGCTCAGCTCCCCCTGTGTGCCCAATGGAAGAGGACTCTGAGGCTCCATCAGACTCTTGGACTTCTGCAGAATGGCATGACCATGGGCAGGCAGGTATCCAGGTGCATCAGAGTCACAGCAAAGCCTTCTTTGCCTCACCCCGTGTCCTCAGATCCTCTGTCCTTCAAGCTGACACGGTGATCATTTCCCCCTCTTCAGAAACACCAGCTATTTTTTCCCTCATGCCACAGTCTGGTGGAGATGTGTGTACCACCGCATCAAACGCTGCTGCCTTTATTTGCATAACTGTGGCATGGGGATGGCTGGCTAGAAACCAAAAACCACTCCAAATGGCACAGAGGCGACAGCCATCTGTGTCTTTTTCACATTCAGTTTCATTGTTTTAGGATCCGATCCAAGCTCTGCCACCTACAGTAACTCTAGACTTCTTGAGCCTCGGAGCTCTCCTTATAGCACGATCTGTGGTTTCACTGTGGAGAAGCAAACCTGGAAAAAAAAAAAAAAACTTGTTGGACTGAATCAGAAGTATTTTAGTTAGTGCAGCAGGAGCTGCCAGTGGTGAAAATAGCACTCCAGAGCATGAATGAATGGAATGGTGTTCCCTTCTGTGCACGTCAGACAATTTGAGCCTAACTCAGCATTACGGGTGTGCTGGACAGTGTTCTCTCGAGATGTATTTCCATTGCCACGTCATAAATATAAATGTTCTTTACGAGATACCTGTGGACAGAAGGAATCTAGTTTTTGCTAAAGGGTTTTTTGATGATGTGTATTCAAAGCCCTCCTGTTTGGCATTAATTAACACAATGTGCTATGTTGCAATTTCCCAGCACAGACACATCCAGATTCCTGCTAGGAATTGGAATTGGCATCGAGCAACACCCAGACCAGAAACCACTGAGATGATCCTCCTTCAGACGGAGCTCATGTGTCCCTCACAACCCACGGCAGGGGACATGCAGGGGCTTGGAGCAGGTACAACTTTTGGCATTATAAAACCAAGCCATTTCTAACAGGCCTGAGGCTGGAACCTTCACGAGGAGCTCTCCCTTGGGTCCCCAGAGCCCAGTGCCTTTGGCTGGGGCAGTGGTAACCTCTTGGTTTGGTACTGTGTGCTGTGGTATTTCTGATGGCTAGATTCTGCCCTTGCTAACAGCCAAGAGAGAAGGGGATATGTGTGATTCTCCTGCCTGCTTTATCCTTGCTAGAACATCTGGGTATATGTGAAAAGCACTTGCTGCCAGCCCCAAGCTGCAGGGATAATTTAATATTGTGCCAACCAAACTGCCAAACAGTGAAAACTTTTGACTCGTGTTTCAGTAGCATTGCAAAGAACATACCTTAACATAGCTGGAAAGGCCCTAAACTGCCCAACATTCCCCTCCTGCTCCGACATCCCAGCACAGTTAGGCTGTCCCATTCCATGGCTCCCGAGCTCCCTGCATGAGCCTGGGGGTGTTTCTCCCACTAACTCTGGTGCACTCAGCCCTCCCCAGCACCACGCTTTCTGCATCCACAGTGCTGTTACAGACAGCCCTATGTGTACTCGTTCATCTTTTTTACACCACCAGCCTTCCTTCACAACCATTTCTTTTATAATTCAGAAATACATTTGTTGCAAATGGATGCCAGCAGCTCTCAGTGCCAAGAAGATTCAGTGCTCCTTCTGCTTGCTCTGTTTTCCAGTGAACTGTATCAGTTTTTGCTCGTTTCCCCATGACCTTTGGAGCCTATTCAAAGTCATCTTCCTTTTGCTTTGATTTAAGTTCAATCCCATGCATGTTGCCAGCTGATTTGTTGCCTGTTTTCGCACGTCGCCAGCAAATCACCACCTCTTCATATTGTTTAGACAGTCATCAAATGTGGGCCTGCCATCAGTCTTTGTTAATGGAGAAGGAAGGATTGGTACATCTCACTCATGTGATCTGAAAGGAACCAGAAAGCTGACTGATTCCAGCTAACAAGTCTTTAAAGGCCAATGTGGGACTTTTATGGCCAAAGCAGGGTCAGGCTCCACTGACAATGCCTTTTGGCCTGTTGGTGTGGACCCAAGCTCTGCCTGTCTGTCTCCTGATACAGGCCATGCTCCACTGTGCTGTAATTGTGCCCTTCAAATTGTGCCAGAGGTTTGGCTTGTGCTTGTATCATGGATCCGGGTGGGTCCTCCCAGCTCCTCTCCTAAGCTGGTCCCAGTTACAGGCAGGTCAGATCACTGGTGGTTTGTAGCTCTGTCTATCCTTGCAGCATCAGGATGGCCTCTTCTCCCAGGCAACAGTGATAGGAGGAGAGGTAATGGCCTTAAGTTGCACCAGGGGAGGTTTGGGTTGGATATTAGGAACAATTTCTTTTCCCAAAGTGTGAACAGAATTGGCACAGGCTGCCCAGGGAGGTGGTGGGGTCACCATCCCTGGAAACGCTCAAGAACTGTGGCAATGGGATGTGGCCAGTGGGCATGGTGGGGGTGGGTTAGAGTTGGACTTGGCGATCTTAGAGGTCTTTTCCAACTTTCATGATCAGCAAGAGCCAGGGTGGACATAGGAGCTCTGGGTCAGGTGCAGAGTCCACAGGCCATGCTCAGGCTCAGCTCCAGCACCACACAGCCTGCAAAGTGCTGTTCCTATGCCTGGAAGGTTTCACCATTTTCACATACTCCTCAGGTGATCTATATTAAGGCTCCTTTCTGGTGAAAGGCAGGAGTGGTTTCTCCACAAGTTCTGTATGATTTTCTGTAAGCTTGTCCTGTTGCCTTTACATCTTCGGGTACTGTGCTTGGTGGCTCAATTAAAAGCAAGATTTCTTGTGCTTCAAGATTAAAATCTGCATTTCCTTCCAGAGGACAGTTGGAATGGGAAGATATAGTATGGCTGACCAAAATCCAGACTCATCTGGGCACCTTGGGCATCTCCCACTGTATCATTCAGGACCTGAGGTATGTATTTATTTCTGAGGGCACAAACACAGTGTATGAAAGTATTCAGGCTGTATCTTCTGCATATGATACATTGAATCCCTAGAGAAAATGGTTTGAAGAGGCATGGTCACATAGAACTGATAGTTTTACATAGCACAGTGGGTGCAGTGTGCTTCAGTGGTTCCCCACACCTCTTGGGCTTTCTGCTGAAGTTCCTCCTTTTTTGGGTACCTTCCCACAAATCACCAACTGTGCAGCAGAGAGCTGTGCTCAAGCTCAGCAGCAGTGCTTGCCAAGGCTTTCCATGTTGCACCGAGATCTGCACTGCTACCAGCATCCCTGAGGCCAAGTCCACCCACATGGCCTCCTGCCACCCAACGAGGGAGTCCTGGTGACACCACAGCTGGTGGCTGCAGACAGGAGAGGACGGCCATCACATGGCCCAGGGAACACAGCACAGCCCGTCCCCACATTTACAGCATGCTGCAGGCACATCTCAAACTAATTGTGAAAGGACAAGGAAAAAGGCACCACCAGACCCTGGGCCAGAAAGCCGGGCCCTTCTCTTGCTATTCCAGTGCCCACATGTGGCCGAGTTCTGAATCTTCTTTTGCCTTCTCCCATCCAAGCGCGGGGCAAGCTCTTTGCAAAGAAAGCAAGTGTCCTCTGCTGGCTGCAAATAAAAAATGCATGTGGTGATGATACCCTGCCTAGGGACAGCGTTGGGCAGGGATGTGTTCTGAGAAGTTTGCAACCTGGTTTGTTTTACAGATGGACAATAATCCAACCGTGAATTGGAGCTAAGCTGACTGCTTGCAGCACGGACAAAGGAGGGGTGTCAGGGAGTCTGTGCCTTTAGGCTGTGTGTACTGGGCAGAGTGCAGCAGTTCCCCCAGCCCAACCTGAGTGAGGCATTAAGTTGGTGGGGGCTGGAAGGGGCAGAGCAGATGGGCAGGAGACTGGAGCTGCCCAAGGTGCAGGAGCAGAGTAGCTCTCCACCAGCATGAAGCACATTTGGGGCAGTCTCTGCAGCAAGAGCAGGAGAGCAGGGGCCAGATCCCAGCGTGTGCTTGTACTCTGTTTCTGAAATAATCCCTCAGCGATCAATGGGGTTTCACATCTTTCCCCATCTGTTCTTAATCTGTTTACTTGGCAGATGCCAAACCACCATACCCCCGTATGGGAAAACACAAAACGAAGTACAAAGCCTTCTGTCTCTCCTAGATTTATTCAGAACCATGCCCCAGCCACGCATGGAGAGCCACGGAGGAACCTGCAGCAGGGACAGCTCTGCCTTCAGCAAGCACAGAGAAGGGGTTTGTGTCTGACGGAGCAGCTTTGTGTTCATGCAACCCAGTGACCTCAGGCTGGTGATTATCTGCTGCTGCCATCCCTCTGATGCCAAGAATCTCTACCGCCACCTCAGTCCTATTGTTCCCGGCACCAGAGATTTGCACAGCATCAGTCCCAGCCAGGAGGTGTACAGAGAGAAGGGATCTGCCTCACAGAAGGGCACAGATCAGCAGTAGGGCCAAGGAAAAGCAGCACCCTGGGCCCCCAGTGGCTCCTGCCACTTGTTCTTGCAGCCTTTCCTTCCACCATTATCTCAGAGTTCATCACTGCAAAATCTGCTGAGGACACGAGCAACAGCGTTTTAATGGCATCCATGAATACTTTATTTAAGGCAGAGACTCAGTGACTACAGCACTGTCATTATCAGTGACTGGATCAAACCATCTCTGATAATAAATAATACAGGATTACTCCTAGCATCTAAAAATATCCTAACCTAAGCTGTTCCCATCCTCATCCCATCGATCAGAAGGGCTGAATGTTTGCCACAGCTTGTACAGTAAATGCAGTTTAACTTTCTTCTTTCCAAATGCTGAAAACTGGCTCTTTTCAGGACACTGCCATGTAATTTACAGCTGTATTACCAACTCCTTGCCAGGTTTGCTTGCCAGGTTCTATGGGCTCTTCTGAAATGGAACACAATAAAAAGATGGGAGCCAAAACTGACCACAAGTTTTCTGTCTGCAGGTTCCCATGTGCCTTTCTGGTCTTCTCAGCAACCTAATGGAAACAGTCCTGTAACTTCAAGGTGGAATTACGAGGTTTTAGAGTTCCCCTGACTGGTAACAAGAGAGTTGATGCAGCCAAGTGCCAGAGCATCCCTGTGTCTCAGTACTACCGTTAGTCTACGGTAAGAGGGAGCAATGAAGACCACAGCATGCCCTGCTTTGTTCTGACACAGCTTTGCACTACCTCAAGCCTATGTCAGTTACTCAGTGAACACAGCCTGTGCCTCCACAGCTTGGCAAAGGCACGACTTGGGGTGAAGGAGTTCTTGGCCAACCTGGTGTGTTTCACCAGTGACTCCCAACTCTCTGGAACTTGACAAGAAAGATCAGTACGGTGAAACACAATAACAAAGTGAAACACAGTATTTTTTTATATGTCCTCACAGCAGTCATCCTAATAAAGAGACAAGCCTGAGGTTTGTAAAAGTCTAGTGATAAAACCACAGACATCTTTACAGCTCCCAGACATGCAGCACTCCTTAACAGCAAGCACAAACCCTCCCAGATGCAAGGAACAAAGCTAGCTGGGGAACAGGCCTAATTACTTTACAGTCTACGAAAAAGAGGGNAGTGGGCGTGGCCACGGCGACGGCCGCCGGCGGCGCTGACCCCCCCCCGTTACCATAGCGACGGAGCGGGCTGCCGCAACCGCACCTGCGCCTGCGCCGCCGCCCCCGTCCCCTCGCGGTCGGTGGGTGAGCGGCGGCCCCGCGGGGCTCGGCGCGGCGATGAGCGGGTAGCGGCGGCCCCGGGGACCCTCGGAAGAAGGGGAGCAGGTGAGGGGCCGAGGAGGGAGGAGGCGGCGCGTCCCCGCCCGCCGTGCCGTTCCGGTGGCTGCGGGGCGGGGCGGGGCCGATCTGCATTGCGNAAAAGAAAAAAGAAGAAAAAAAAGCCACATGTGACACTAATTTGCAGGTCAGTACCTGCCACCATCAGGGAAGTTAAAACAAAACCTGTTTGTTTTTTCTCACCTGGAGACAACGAAACACTGAGTTGTGTAGAAGCAGAATGCTGCACCTCTAGGCTAGCGTGTGTTTTAGATTCACAGGGCAAACTCAGATCCTGGTGCTGTTTTCTGATTGTTTTAACCCATTTTCTTTGCAAAGCAGATTATAGGCATCTGTATGTCTCTAGCTAGCAGTGAGCCTGTTCTGTTCCATGGGAATAGAGACTGTCTCTCTCAAAATGTGAGGCAAGCCCTCTGGCAGCGTAGCTCGGCCTCCCAGGGTGCTCTGGCAGGTTGTTTAATATTTCCGTGCCTTGAATCTCCCACTGCAAAATGTGTGCTGTGTTCCTCCCTCCCTCTGTCCAACAAGGTTTAAAGCTCTGTAAGAGCACAGGCATTGGCACACGCTGCCCAGGGAGGTGGGGGGGGTTCTGTGTCCCCAGATGGTCAGGAACTGTGGGGATGTGGCACTGAGGGATG
>VXAB01005912.1:34510-106523 GCA_013399175.1 Odontophorus gujanensis | reverse complement strand
AAAGACGAGGACCCCCAGAGCAGCTCGAGCTGCGTGCGGCTCAGCCCACTCCTCGTTTAAGCTCTGCCATAACGATCTCATTCCCCGAAGCTGCGCCCGTTGTTTCAGGTCCCAGGTGAACGCCTTTTGTCGTTTCGCTGACAAAAATCCGACTGCTGTGTGCTGCGGGTCCTGGGGCACTGTGTCTGCTGACAGCAGCCCAGTTATTGCTGATGGTGGGGCACAGTGCACCACAAAATGCGTCCTGAGCGTTACAGGCGGTGCAGTGGGGATACACAGTTGCCGTGGTCTGGTTTGCAGCCTTACTTCTGGTACTGCTGGGCTCTGAGCATCCTCCTCCGGGGTTAAGAAACTGCTTTAAAATAGCAGAATATTCAGGAGTTGCTTTTGTATCCTTGAGGTCGGCAGTGCCTTCTTGTGTAAAGGGAACGCTTACGTAATTCAGCGTTCCTGTGTCACCTCATTTCTCATAGCAGGAAAGGAAAAAAGGGGATATAAGGAGCAGGGTTGGCCTCGCACGGGGAACTGCTGGCTCCATTTGTCCAGAGCCCTCCCATGCTCACAGATGTCCTGGCTCCCAGTGGCAGCAGCTCACAGCACTGCAGTTTGAGGAGCACATCACTGAAAGAGCAATGGGACATCGTGCTGCTGTTTGGAGATGGGTGTGCTCTGTAGACACACGCATCCACTGCCGTTGTCTGCTGCTGAGGCTTGAAAAACAAATGGGCGATGAAGAAAGGGAAATCCAAAGGTGCTCAGTGGTGACAAAGGCAGTGGCACGAGGAGCTGGTCAGGCTCTGCACGGCCGTGTCCACGGCAGTTTGCTGCAGTACGCAGTGAAACGCTGCGTGTGCTGGCACTGCTGCAGCACAGAGAGCAGCACAGAGAGCAGCACAGAGAGCAGCTGTGTGCCTCACCGTGCTGCCGTCCATGGCAGCGTGCTGCAGTGAGCAGCAGCAGCTCCAGCAGCACTGCCCTGCTCCTGGAGCTGCAGTGCTGTTGGCAGGAGGCACAGACACGGCGGGTGGGGATGTGGATGTGTGTGCGGGCGGTGGAGGCTGTGCCTCCCTGTGATGGTTCCCTTGCTGCTGGGAGCAGCCCTGCTGCTGGTTGTAGTGTTTCCAGAGCGTGTGCCTCGTTTGTCTCTGTGCTCACTTTTAAATGGTGGCAGTGTTGGCAGCACCCAGCAGTGCCTCAGTGGGTGTTGGTCAGGATCCGTGTGATCCTCCGTCTGATGACGTTTTCCCAGCGCGCTTCTGTGGATGTTCAGGGGGTGGTAATGGAAGTGGCAGTGTTCCTGGGGACAGAGGAACGTGTGCCCCATTTCTTCCTGCTCCTCATGAAGGTATGATGGAGCTCGGCGTGATTTTTTCAGCGTGCTCAGTGCTTGGGTTATGTGGGTGTCTGAAGCTCGCTGTCTCGGCGTGCCGTGTTTGTGCAGTTGTGTTGTGCTGAGGACGCGGATCATCTCTGCCACTCCATTCCCAGCTCTCCAACCTTCGCTCCAGCAAAGTGGGCTCCAGCTTTCCCACGTCTCATTGTTGTAAAGCAGCCGAATTGGTGGCTGATGGAGCAGTGTGGCAGAGTGCTTTGGAGAGCTGAGTGTGCTCTGCAGCGCAGTGACGTTGCGGGGACAGCGGTGCGGTCCCAGAGCTGATCGTGGCCGTTCTTTAGGGTGGTTTCACTGAGCCTTTAGGATGGGGTGTTGTAAATGTGGTTTGTTTTACCAGTCAACGTGAGTAAACTTAGAAGAACATGGAGTGTTCATGAGGGAAACGTTGGTAGCTGAGAAGTTGTGGCTTTCCATGGTGGTATTACTTCTGAGCTCAAGTTGGGGTCGTACTGGAGGTGTCCTTGCACGGGAACCTCCCCAGGCACTGTGGATCCAGCTGTAATCCATGCTGGAGGAGTTTCTTAGTGACTGCCAAAGACTCATCTGTACATGTTACGGTGTTGGTCCTGGGGGGATCTGGTTTCCTGTTTGTTCACCTTCTTGCAAACAAAAAACACATCATTAGGGAGAGGAGCCATGCTGCAGTGCCCGGCTGTGGCCGTGCAGGGTGCAGCCCATCCTGCAGCACTGAGTGAGGGGCAGCTGGAAATCTGAGCTCGTGTAACAGGGCGGGGATGGGCTGTGCTGCCAGGGCTGCGTCGCTCAGAAAATAACAGCACTGAGTTGGCTCTGGGGGTACAGCAAACGTGTGTGCAGAGTGATGGCAAGGCTCTTGAGCTGAATGTGGAGGCTGCGTGGTTTCCTTCAGTAGTCCTTTGAAAGAAGCTGAACAAACGCTATTGGGATGGCATAAGTGTCTGGAGATGAGAGAGCTGATCTAAGCAGAGAGCAGCTAAGTGTCCATCAGTTGCATTTTGTCATTAGAGCTATGTTTAGGGATGGTTGGTCAGCTCCGTGACAGCCTTTAAAACAGAGGCTGTCAATATAAGGCTCTTCCAAGAGAACTTCTGTCCCTAATTGGTTCTTGAAGCTGTATTTTGTACAGCATACAGGAAGTGTTCTGGCAGCTCTTGTCCCTTTTCCAGGGAGTGGTGGCAGGGAGCTGCGTGGCTTCCCAGGTGACAGTCACCCCATGTCTTTAGAAAGGATTTGTTCTGTTTTGTGTAGTGGATACCAAGCAGGCGTCTTTAACAACTCCAGCCAGCTGGGCTTCGTTCCAGTGCTTTCCTTTAGACTGTGTCTAAAACCACAGTGAGCATCTCCCAGCCCTCGCCCTGCAGAGGGGTGGAGGTGTGCTCTGACCTTGTGTGCCAGCACCGAACGCACAGCCCAGAAATAGCACCGGTGTATTTTGAACTCAGTCCAAGTGCTGGGGATCAGAGGAGGCCACAGCCCTCATGGCATCCACACAGCACGACCTGTCTGTTGACAGGTGAGCAGTTGTTTATGGTGGGCACACGAGGAAGGTGTGTGTTGGAATCTCTTGTTCACGGGCTGCATCTGAGCCATCTCCAGATCTACACCTGCAGCTGTGCCTATAAATGTTTTGTGGTGGTTGTGATGCTGGCAAATGTGACATAGTGCACGTTCGTGATGGTTTGAAAGAGCAGGAGATAGTTTATTGCAGCCTTGAAACTGCATTATAGGATTCCCTCCTTAGCACAGTGTTTCCTGGAGGGAGCACCAGCAGCTCCTGCTCTCAGGACGTGCTGGGTATGGCCGTGCTCAGGGGACTTTTCCCTCCTAGGTCGGCTGTGTGGGGCTCGGGCTGCAGCTGCTATCCAGAAATGCTGCACTGTGACTGTATCCCCCGTCCTGCACAGCCCCCCAGTGGCTGTGGGGAGCTGTGAGCAGCAGCACTCTGACCCTCAGCCCTGGGGGGAGGGAGGGGAGAGACTGCTGACAGAGGGGCTGCAGCTGAAACTCATCATGGTGGATTGGTTTAATTGTGCTCACTGATTAACTTAGCAGTGCTGCAGGGGAAATGATGCTCTGGTGCTGATCATTTTTATCTTCATCCTTAGCCTATAAAACTGGCCTGCCTCTGATTATTTTTCTTCAGACTAGGGGACTGTGGTGTGATCTTTAAATGCAAGACACCAAAATGGAAGAATTAAGGAAGAGAGGAACAATCACAGCCTTGTTTTGCTTTTTCTCACATCTGGAACGAGGTTAAAAATACGTGTGATTTCAGGAGTGGAGTTGTAAACACTTCTCATCTTTGTTTGTTGCGGGGGGTGAAGTTGTCTTGTGTCCAGATGACAGTTCAGACACAGCCTGGAAATGGTTGGTAAGCACAGTGATGGTAACAGTGTCAGTGCTGTGTACAGAGTGCTGTTCTGTTTCTCAGCACGGCCACTGATGTTTTTCAGACGCTTTGTCAGGGCTGGAGGTCTCGATACGAAAGTTCCTTTTGTAGTGAAAGATGTGCTGTTAAAGCAGGGCTGTGCCATCTTTAGGAGTGACAGAAGTGTGTTCCTTTCTCAGGGTGTTCTACAAATTTGAAATGTGTAGAATCAGATTTGTGTCATGAAGCCACATACCAAGAAGAGCACAGTGGGAAGCATTCTACGTATGAACCAGCTAAGGTTGCCTGTGTCCCCTGACAGGGAATACGATTAAGATCTGTCTCTTGCACAGCATGGGGTCCCACAATTGCATACGGTTGTCCAGGCAGAGAGAGTCCTGGTTCTTATCTCTGTAATCTAAATAATGCTATTGCTTTTACAGAACTACTTAGATAACTGAATGGAGCCTTAGTAGTGAAATGACAAAGCCCGTGCTGGTTGTGCTGGTAGTGCTGGTTGTGCTGGTAGTGCTGGTTGTGCTGGTAGTGCTGGATGGCATGGCACCAGGATTGGGCTGTGCTGGCTCCCAGCAGAACCCTGCAAACCTTCCTTGCTGCTCCTGGGAGGAGGCAGCAGCTGTGCCCCAGGAAAGAGGGCATTTCTCCCCTCTGTGGCCATGAGCTTCCCATCCAGTGTGTGCTGCTGCCCATCAGCCTGGCCCTCTTGGGCTTCCCAGTCTATACAGCAGACACAGAGTATGCTGAGGTTGTCAGTGGGTTCTTTGCCTTAACCTTCTCTTGCAGTCAGGCTTCTCATGGCTCACACATCCCTAAACTCTGGGTGGGGGCTGGGGGAGCAAAATCCTTCTTGCTGTAAGAGAAGAGCAGGTCTGAGACCATCTCGTGAGGCTGAATGTGTACGTGGGGGGGAGCTGGATGGTGTCTGTCCCACAGTCTTGAAGGACCTGGCTGATGCAGTTGCTTAGCTGCTCTCTACATTTGGAAAATGATGGCTGTCACTCCCTGATGGTGGGAGAAGGGAGGACCCAGGGAGCTACAGACAGCTGATCCTCACCTCTGTGCATGGGAAGATATTGCGTTGTTTTTTGTCACATTCCTGTGGGAGTCTGTGTCCCCAGCTCTCCTGGACAGATGTTTCTCCATCGTTTGGCCATGGGTAGGGTATACTTAAAGCCATTGTTGCCTTAGCAGGAGTAACATGGCAGTGCAGCATCATATTTCTGACATTTCTATCTTCGTTTGGATCTCAGCTCTGAGGGCCTCATTTTGTGACTATTCTGGGAGGAAACCCCACTGGTGTAAGTTTGTACTTGTAACCTGACAAACAAAAATCTGCCTGTCCCCCATCTTACTGCACAGTGTCACCAAGGCCTTTGTGGGGTGCCAGGCTCTGCAGTATGGGGACTGCAGCTGTGCTGGAGCACAGCTGAGGAAATGCAGGAGAGCTCCCATCCCAGCTCAGCGTGTGTGCAGCTCAGGCTCAGGTGCTCTCAGCTGCAGGAAGGATTCCTAGTTTTGTGTTAGTCCTTTTGTCCCTGTTGTTGCCCAGGGATGGTACTCATTCCTGCCTCCCTGGAGCTACATGGAGAACCCCCAACAGGAGAGAGACACTGTGGCCCATTTCTCAGAACTCTCCTTTTATCTTATAACAGGATTAGTGACTTTGTCTGAAGTTAATCCTTTAAATGTGTTAACTCCAAAAGAAATGCGTTCCCTATGCTGCTCTGGCCTGCAGTTAAATTAGGCTGTGTCTGAAATGCGAGTACCTCTAATTGAAACAGTGTGAAACAGGAAAACCTTTTATTTTTGTGGCACTTGCCTGGATGCATATCAGTTCATTAATAGTATAATTCAGCTGATCTGTTGAACCAGGTTGCAGAGTGAGATTTATATCCGCCCGCAACTTATCTCCCTGATACAACCGTACATCTGTTCACTGACAGAGTAACTGCACGCCAGGATGGCAACTTCAAACCTGGAGAACCAGCTGCACAGTGCCCAGAAGAACCTCTTGTTCCTGCAGCGTGAGCACGCCAGCACGCTCAAGGGGCTGCACGCCGAGATCCGGCGCCTGCAGCAGCACTGCACAGGTACCCGGGGGGGAATGCTGCCCCAGCACTGAGCTCTGCTCACAGGAGCAAAATCCTTGCTGGGCAGTGGAGCCATCGCAGAGCATGCTCAGGGTTTATGTATCTCAGGGCGTGACAGTGTGATCATTAAGCAGAGATTCTTCTGTACTTTAAAAAAAAAAAAAAAAGGTCTCTTTAAGATTTGATAACTTGCAGTGCATCTGCTGTTATTTTAAGAATGCTTATTAAGTGGCTCATATGTTGTTCTAAAAAAACCCAACTATTTATTTCCCTCAGACCTAACGTATGAGCTGACTGTGAAGAGTTCAGACTTGTCAGGTAAGGAATATGTAGCATTTTTTTAAACTGCCTGATGATTTTTAACGTTTTCTAAATACTTCATTTTGTGGCTTTAAGTAAAAAATGAGGAAGAAGTGCGAAAAAAAATCACTGTCTTCAGTGGTTAATGGTCCTCTCAGAAGGAGCCTAAGGCTCAGATCTCTGCTGAGCAGCTGGGAACTGTCCAGCTGTAATAACTAGAGGACGTCACCCTATGGTGTGGGCTCAGCCTGTCCCCAGTGGTGTGCCCTAATAGATCCCATAGCCTGAGTGGTGTGTGGCTCAGACACCTCAGCCTCATGAAGCATCTCTACTCAGTATCAGCAGCTTTCTTTTAAACCACGGTGAGTGGCACTAACCTGTAAAAGCCACCCTGCTGCTGCTGAAGATGAAGCAATTGCTACAGTATAGGCAGCAGTTGGTCCTTGGGCTCCTCCTGTGGCTTTGGACTGCCAAAAGGAACCCTGCTGCAGCATTTTAAGTAGTGGCTGTTGTTAACTTTGAACTGCTTCTGCTTTTCCTGTTCTTCTAGGAAGCATTAGTTCAAGAAGTGATGAACTCAAAAGGAAGTGTGAAGATCTCGAAGCTCAGCTGAAAGTCAAAGAGGCTGAAAATAATGAATTACTGAAAGAACTTGAGCAAAAGAACGCAATGATAATGGTGCTGGAAAACACTATTAAAGAAAGAGAAAAGAAGTATTTGGAAGAGTTAAAAATGAAAAGCCATAAGCTCAACATGCTGTCAAGTGAACTAGAGCAGAGAGCAAGCACTATCGCTTATTTAACTTCTCAGCTGCACGCTACGAAGAAGAAGCTGATGAGCTCCAGTGGGACTTCAGAGGGGACCCCTTCGGGCAGTCCGGTGTTGTCCAGCTATAAGCCAGCCCCTCCCAAAGACAAACTGCCCGAGACACCACGGCGCAGAATGAAGAAGAGTTTGTCAACACCACTCAACCCGGAGTTCGAAGAGGCCTACAGAATAGGGTCGGATAGTCGGAAGCTGCTGTTAAGAGAGCACGTGGATGCCATGCCCGATCCCACTCCGTTTCTGTTGGCCAGAGAAACGTCAGAGGTCCATGTGATTAAGGAGAGGCCGCTGGTTATTCCACCTATTGCTTCAGACCGAGCGCCGGGCGAGTCGCACAGTCCCGGCCGAGAGAAGCAGCACAAGGCACACGTGGGAGTGGCGCATCGCATCCACCACGTGGCGCCCTCGCAGCCTCAGCCGGAGCTGGAAATGCTGGCGGTGGATCAGGTCAGCGGGAGCAAGGTGGTCAGAAAGCACTCAGGGACGGACAGAACTGTTTGAGTCAAGTCACTGTTGCCCTGTTCTGTTGCTGTTTATGCACTGTGATCCTTTAGGATAACTAGCACCTGCAGTAGAGTTTCTTTTGATGCCCCATGCATGCCAAACTTCTTCCAGATCCATCATTAATAGATTTATTCTCCGCTATTGAAACCTACTAGGACTGTGTTCATATGGCAAGGTATCTAACTACTAAATGCTGTGGCCAAATCAGGGGTACCTGACTGCTTGCTTCTGAGCACTGCTCCATTTATTGTATCTACACGTGTGGACAAAGGCACACGCTGCAGGCTGTGTTATTAACAGTAGTGAAAACAAACTTACCTATAAACCTGCAGCAATAGGTATTGGCTGTTAGCATTTAAAATAGCAATGGTTCTTTTGTCTTCACTGTGTATGTAGCACTTCATACACAAACATTAACTGTCATGACAAAGCCTTTCTCATGGTAGCAGTGAGAGTCCATGTGGCTGTACATACACTTTAAAACAAAGGACTTTTTCCTTCAAGTGCTCTCAGTTGCAAACTGCGTCCATAGTTTCTCAAGTCCTGAGAGTCCCAGTAAGCATTGTTTAGTCCTAAATACTTTGGTTTGTGGCTTTAAGTAAAAAAATGAGGAAGAAATGTGGGAAAAAAAAAAAAAATCACTGTCTTCAATGGTTAATGGTCCTCTCAGAAGCAGTATGAACATGTTTTTGTTTTTTTTTACCTGAATGGCTTCAGTGCACATCTTACACTAGTCAGGCACTACACTGCGCTTGTGGCACCTTCCATAGTGACTCAGAGCTCCTTTTTTCAGGGAGAAAATGTACCTGACCGTCCTGTATGAGAATGGTTCTTTATGCTCTAACCTGCACTTTTTTTATAAAGGGTTGGGTTTTATTTTTAATGTGTTTTGTTTTTTTTCTTGAAAAGTTTCGACATTCAGGGTTTCATTGGACAGTTCTGACTTCCAATAGTGTGGAAGCCTGAGCTGTTCCTCTAAAATGTGTGTACTCAGTTTTACACATAACTGACCTACCCACTTCACTCAAGAGGAGAACCTGGCAGCCTTGATTTTTATCCTAGCCCGTTGGGCTGCACTTGCCTTGGACTTGTCCTGGTTCTCCTGTCCAGTTAGAACAGGTAGACCCTGCCTGTGGTGTTAGACTACTTGATTTCTGTTTCTTCTTTTTGTTCTTTTTTTCTAGGAAAGAAAGGCATACTGAGAGCTGTGAGTATGTAACTTTGGGAAAGGAGTTTTTTTCTTAAATTCTGATCAGCACCTCCAGCTTGCCTCTGCTTCACTCTTGTCTGCAGCCTCTGAGTAGGACCAGCAAGAAAAAACAGCTCCCAAATGCTGCTAAGCTTATGATGTGCCTTCAAAAACTTGGAACACGTAACCTTTGTAAAAGCTGATGAAGGATCCCTGCCTGCCCTCTTTCCTTCCCCTTGCCAGCTGTAGTCTGCCCCTCCAGCTTTTTTCCTGCAGCTGTGTTGGTGTGTTTCCCTCTGGAGCCTTGGATAACTATTGGTCAGCTTTCTCCCCCAACCAAAAAAGCACTGACAGGATCAAAAAGCTGTTCTTCCCACCTGTGGTACTGCTAACTTCCCCATGCAGCGTGATAACTTAGAGCAGCGTTGGTCCCAGGCAGAGAGGATCTGAATGTCCACTGCCCTGAAGGCCTCCAGTGCCCCATCCCTGTGCCCCTCACAGCTCAGGCACTTGCTAGTTTGAGAAGCCCAAGAAATGATTGTGTGAGCATTGTGCCTTGCCAGCTGTGAGCTAGGAGTCGTTTCATGAATTGTGGGGAGGGATAGGGAAAAGTTCTGTTCCTGAGAAATGATTGGTTAAAGAAAGTCTGTTATCCTGGACTTGTAAGTGTATTGTTAACCAGCAGTGTTTTGGGTTTGGGGATTTTTTTGGTGGTTGTTGCCATATTTTTATGGCTGTTGTATGAGTGAACTACCCTGCCACTTGTTCAGGGCTGGTGGAAGGCATCGCTTCCACACCCAGCAGAAGTGATGCTTTGGGCAATTAAAACCATTTCGTACAACCCTACAGCCAATCCTCAGTCTTTGTGTCTGTCAGACTAACTTGTTCATCTTTCCTATATACATGTATATATATTTTTTCCATATATATACATATATATGTATACACACACATACCAGCTTGAAGTGTTTCTAAGAGGAAATACAAATGGTGACAAACTCTTCATTTTATAACGTGTTTATTGATGCCACTAGCTCCCATTGTAACACACTGCTACCCCCACCTCACTGCTCAGTCTTTGCCTCCCCTTTTTCTTCTTTCCCTCTCTAATGCAGGGGATGCTGTGAGGATAACGTAGTGTCTAACTCCAAACTGTCAGTCTGCATTCAGAGTGAGACAAACACCCTGAAGCACCCAATGGGAAATGTGCTTCGTGGTATAAAGATCAGCTTCAAAAACCAGGCCAGTGCCCATTGCACTCCTCCTCTGGGAGGTGGTGTACACCGGAGTGCGCAGGGTGTTCTAAAAGTGGAGGAAAGGACACAGTGATACTCAAAGTACTGCATGAAAGGGGAAGTAAGAGGGGCCTCTCTAAGAGATGCTTGTCTTCAGAAATTCACTCTGACGAGTGAAGGGAAGTGCAGCTTTATGCTGCACGTTTTACATGCTAATGGCAATCATAGTGCTGCTTGTGCTAAGAGCAAAAGGACTTGAAGCTACTGATTTAAAACCAGAAGGAAGTAAAAAAGTAAATCTACCCCTGCCCCCAGTGGAAAGTACCTGGAGTTTGAGCCTGTGTGCTTCCATGGGTATTATCTTCAGAATGGGTAACTCCACCACCAGCACTCCAGGTTTGCTTCTTGTTAGGCAGCTGTTCTCTGTGTCCCAGTCTGCCCCTTCCAGAAACAGGCCAGAAACAAAGCAGCCTGTAAGGGCAGAAATGCAACCTGCTGTGGAAATCAAGTTACTACAACAGAGTAAGGCAGCTGTTCCCACAGCAACTGTCCTGTCCTCAGCACAGAGATAGTGACAAAACTCCATCCTCTCAGACTGCCTCTGCAGGGAGGTATATACTGACCTGCAGTGTTTGCTTTTATGATACAGCTGCAAGCTGGGGCTTTGAAACAAATGTCCAACTGAAGTTGGTTTCACTGTGTTATTTATGATAAATGGTGTTAGGATTAAATACTGATCTTTTCTTGCAGTTTTCTTCCCTACAGTGGATGCTGTCTTCCAGTTATTTGCTTGTAAATAGCCCAGCTCTGAGCAAGCCCTTTCACTCTGAGGGTTACATCACACTGACAAGAGGTGGAGGTTTGAATGTTAGGAAATACAGAAAAGAAAGTGACTTATTAACTGAAAGCTGTCTTTGGAAACGGAGGGGAAAGTATCTCTGTTTTTGCCAGTCAGGTCTAATACTCAGCGAAGCTTACCTGGCCTGCTATCCTGAGGCTGTTGTAGTTAGTAATTAGACCATTGCTAGTCATCAAAATTTCAAGGATATCTTTACATAGTAAGTAACACATCACTGTATTTACCTTTTGGTTTAAATACATTATTTGCACTGTGGGCATATCTTTAGAGATTTGTTAGGATGAAGTAATGTTTTCCTTACTAAGAAAATGCATATGGAAAGAAGAGCAAAGCAGGGAGGTTGCAAGTTGAAGAAGTGTCTGTGTCTGTGCGTGTGTGTGTGTGTGTGTGTGTGTGTGTGTGTGTGTGTGTGAGAGAGAGAGAGAGAGAGAGAAAGAGAGAGAAAGTTGCAGAAAAAAAAAAAGCAGCTTGGTTACAAGCTGGATATGGGCAAGGTTCAGGCTCCTGCTTTGCTGCTGAGCCACTGTAAACTATGTGGACTGTTTAAAAGCATAACTGCATGTGTTGTCTGCAGAGGCACAATGACATTAATTCCACTCAGCTGGCCAAGCACTTTCTCCCTTCTGGCCTCACTTAACTGCTGATTTCTCCTCAAATAACCATAAAGTCACTCACCTTGTGTAGGCCTTTCAGTGATGTCTTCTGCAGTCCTGTATTTGGTCACCTCAGTGTACAGGGTGGAGTGATCCAGGGGCCATTTGTTTTTCCTGCAGGTGTCTTGAACAAGAGCTGTCAGGTAAGATTCTGGAACGTGCAGGCCGGAAAGCCACATCACCTTTGGTTCATGCTCATTAACCTGTAGTCAGTAACAGAAGACAGCTGCAGTGCTTGCTCTGCTCTCCCACCAAACCTCCTCCTCAGCTCAGAGGCCAATCTTAAAGGCTCATTCTAGGTGGTGATTGATTGGCACAAGTTCAAATTAAGTTACTTAAAGCAGTGTCATCTCAATGAGTTCTGTACCCCACCACTAATTTGCACTGCATTTAAAACAGACCAAAAAAAGAAAAAAAAAAGAGCTTTGTGGAGTCCCTCCTTTACTCACCCAGGTGGTGTACTGGGTATACCTCTGTCTAAAGAAAATAATCCAAGTTCCAAGTGTTTTGAGCGTGTCGGGAGCAAGCTGCCTCCAGCTGCCAGGAATCTGACCATTAAAGAGTGCCCGAGCCACATCGTCCAGGTCACTGCTCATTCCAATGTCCCCAGCCAAGGCCTGGAATGACAGTGACAGTCCTGAGCACCAGAGCTGAGGCAATTGAAGCCCAAGCTGACAGCAGCTGCTTGCTGTGAGCAGTAGTGGTGCTCTCACGTACACGCTGTAGTTCAGTCAACGACTTTGCCATGCAAACAATCAGTTTATTAAAACGTTCCAGTTCCTGCAGCAGCACCACAGTTGTAGGGGATAGGTCCAGTCCAAAACCTTTTCGTATCTTGTTAACATCAAATACTTCTGGTATTTTGTTTTCTATATCCTTAGCAAGATGAGCAATATATTCATCTCGACTGACTCCTGTACTGGATTCATCTGAAACAGAAATAGCTTAGTGAGACCAGGTCTGACAAACATCCCTTCTATTATATCTTTCTATAAGAGAACTGTGAGGGCTGACTCGCTGCCTGCTCCCCCTTCTTCAGCCTTTGCACCAGAAGACCCCCGCCTGCCAGAGGCTTCCTCTGAGCACATGCTGAACTACTTCCCTGCTGCCAGGGCTCAGCAGCTCACTTGCTTTCCTTCCCTGCCAGTCCCTGCTGTTTGCTGCCTCTGCTCCACGAGGCCATTACCTGTGGTTGGTACAATCCCCACAGCACAGCTCACCACCTCGTTAGTTCCTATTTGCAAAAACACTGAAGTGCTGGATGTACCTGTCTGAGGCTGCAGCTCAAGAAGGTGAGACCATATACCACGAACTGCCTGCGTGTAATACCCAATCTCAGCGTTGGCGTGAAGACCAAATACTTCTGGAGTACTGGTGAGGGGCAGACGTTCTATTGCCGCTGCAATACAAAAACACACTTCATACTGATGCATGGCATTATGCTACAACTACCATACCACATATGGGGTGAGTAGGCTTATTGAATGCTAACTTAACGTGACAGAGAAAGCATTGCTTACCAACAAAGTCATCTTTTACAGTCCCTCGTGGAATCTTATAATCAACCTCATCATTTTTGTAAAAATGAAACGTTTGGAATGTGTCAAATATGAAATCACCGAAGTACTCATCCATGTAGACAGTCAGCACACGACGGTCAAAGCTGTCAATGGCACGGCCGCCGTACATGACCTACAAACAATTGCACTCATAATGCACCGTATTCCACAGGCTTCTGGGGCAGCAAAGACAGCTTAAGAAAACAAAAATCACTGAAAGGTGCAAAGCACTTTGCTATTGCAGTGGCTCATGGCGTGAGTGTAATGCTGTCTGCCTTAAGGGCTTCCTCATGCTCCTTCTCAAGTGGAACTGCTCTGGGCCACTCATGGCCAGTCTTGGTGATGTCCTTAAATGTGTGTAACAGGAGCTTCCTCAGCACCAACTCAGGATCAGCTGTGATTAAATACGGCCAAATAATAACAACTTCCTGTGAGATTTTGTGTTACAGCAGCTACTTTGAACTGGCAGCTGCTACACAGCACACAGCACATGCAGCACTGCTTTGGAAATACCTGTTTGTACAGCTCTGACATCAGCCACATTCCATTGCACTGATAGTACTGTAAAGCTGTGCTGCTCAGTGCCTTTTCTCAGAGGATCCCAAAAGTTCTCTCAGTTAATTAAGCACAGTGGCCCCTGTTTCACTGAGGCAGTGAAACTAAGTGACTTGCTCAGGAGTTTCAGGACTTCCCAGAAGAGATTCTGAACAACTTTACATTATGACACAGCTCAGGGACTCTTACTGACAGTGCAGGCACTCACCTCACCAATAAGATACTTGAGACTGCTCCAGGGGATTTTATCATCATTTTGCTGGAAAGCTTTTGTCAAGTACGTGTTAAGAATTTCCATGCAGACCTAATGAAGATGTTAAAACATGAGATGAGAAGATTCAAAACTGAGCTACACACATCCATGGTTTTACTTAACACAGTTCTTGTTTGAAAACTAACAATAGTTTCTTCCCCAACAAAATTAATTAGGAAGTGTACATCTTGTTAAGAAAATAAACCCATACGGAAGGGTTATAAAATAAACACAAATGCATTTATAACAATAATATATACAAATACAAACATAAATGAATGAGAAGCTCATGAAGTTCTGTGGTCTTCACGTGATCAAAACTGACATTAGAGAAGATCACGAGTCTACAGCAGCAACAACAGAAGGTTAATATAAATTATACCAGAGGAAAGGATTAAGGCTGGATAGGCTGTGTGTTTTCAAAAGTAATTCAAGCAACTCCAAATATAAGAGCTATTGTCATTATTTTCTTACCTGGAAATCAGATTCATTAAAATCATAGGGTACGTTCCAGCCAACCTTGCCAAACTTCCTCCTCTCCTGAACCACAGCGTGGAAAAATGCCAACACATACACTAAGGACTTGAAGGCAGGATGTGGGCACTGCTCCAAGGCTTCCTTGGGAACTCTGAAGTAGGTGGATCGCATGTTCAGCTTCAGCCCATTCGGTGGTTCTGTTACAACCTATCAGAATGATCAGGGACACCATCAGCTGCTGAACAGCATCGAGATTAACAGGAGATGTATCGTGCAAAGTTATACAATGCAAACCTGCAAAAACTGATCAGCTTCCTAAACTCATACCAACGTGGGATTTTTCTGGATGTAAAGATACACATCTGACCTTTTATCAAAGTTAGCAGAGATGTGAAGAGAAACCTGGTATTATTTTAGAAATAGCTGTTACTTGAAAGATTAATATTTTATCATACTTGAAGATCTAATGTACTGAAATATTAGTAGTAATTCACCTATTTTGCCATGTCTTACATACCACAACAGTAAGATGGCTTACATCTTTAACATGGCTTTACTAATTGTCAAATGAAAGCAGATGGCAGTGCTGTCAAAGTGCTGAAGACTTGTGTTCTTGCTGCCCATAGCTAGACCTAGAAAGTGCATATGTGCCATCTTAAACCAAAAAGATGTTTATCCTCACTTCTCCCCACTGCGGCACTGAGCAGTGCTGAGGAGAATACTCCACAGGAATCACTGACAAACTTGAGCATGTACTGATTGGGTGGATCTGATTCACCACTGCCAGCAAACCCATGAAATAAAGTTATGAATTTTCTGGACTGGTTCACCACAGCAGAATTAAAGCAGTCACAAGAAAAGAAAACTAGAGCTACATCACAGCTTACGCCCTCAAATTAATCAGCTCAGCTTGCTTGTGATGAATGCTGCAGCCTGAAGTAGCAACTGGAAGCCATTATCCTATTACAGTGTCTGCTCCACTGACACTATTGCCAGGCTGGACACGGACCTCAGCTCTGCATCAGGAGTGACAGTGCTATTTCTGACTCCTGGATACGCTACACTTGTGGCAGTGTTTGAACCTAGAGAGCATTTGTCACTTCTCCAGGTTTACTTGCAAAGCTCTACTCTAAAATAACTGCTCTAGAAAAAAATGCTTACCAGCTGTCATCCAAAGGAAAAAAAAAAAATCACCAGAGAGCAAATAAGATGATGAAAAACCTGTCTGGCTAATGAAAACAAAAAGCTTGTACACACAGCCCAGGTCAACGTGCTGCAGTCAGCTCATGCTCCTCTGCATGTCAGTCGGTTTAGCTGAGCACACAGGACATCCCCTCCCACAGTACCTTTAGTGACTTCTGCAGAATGCCAATGGGGAAACCCTCTGTTGGGTCTGTAGTCAGCCACAGGCGAAAGTCTGGGTGAGGATTTGTGATCTTCTCCAGGGCCTTTTCCAGGGTGATAAGCCACCTGACCAAAAGGTGACAGTTCTGCAACATCAGCCACTCTCCTCTAACCACCACCTCCTCCAGCATCTGCAGGGCAATCTTAAGAGAAAAAGAACTATATGTGAGTAACTCTCCCTTTATCATTAATGTAAACCAACTCAAACATCCATAACAAAATTATGGGAAAGACAGAAAGAGCAGCAGGATATGTTTTTTGTAACTAACACTGTGACTTCATATCAATTCACATCCTTACACAGGGACAGAGACACTGATGATCCTTTGAAAGGCTGCAGAGCAACTTCTTTTCAGCTCAACTACTTTTTAACAGCTGAGAATATCACTCTGAATGTAAAAAACATAAAGGCATCCAAACAGCCAAAAACCCTCCCTTACGTTACAGAAAACCATTCCTTCTAGGTTGGCAATCAGCATGCTATTTCCAAAGCACAAATTAACTTCACTTTCAATGGCCTTCAGAAAGGACATTTGGACAAGTCCATGATAAACAGAAGCATGACTTGCAATTCAACATTAACTCAGTGCCCACAGAATGACCCAACCCTCCCACTGAAGTTACCTTTTCTTGGCCTTGTCCCATGGCTAGGAATTTGAGTCTATCCCCTCCAAAGCCTGTCCTGTCAGCCAGTTTCATGAGGTCACTAATGGGATCACAGCCAGGACTTAAGATGAAAACAACTGGTGAGTAAGGACTGCTCTGCTCAAAGATGGTCTTGATGCTGATCACAGGGGGCTGCACATATCTGGTAGGAAAAGAAGCACAGTGAGTTGCACTCCAAAAAAAGTATTAATTTTGTATAAAAGATGATTTCTACATTCTACGATCATTTCAGACTGTACATGGAAATAGTACAGAGATAAAGCACGCTCCATTGTGTAGGCAAAATAGACAAACCATTTATGTTTGAAACAAGTGACTTACTTCTCACCCATCGTCAGCGTAACATAGTCTGTTACCGCCCGGTACACACGGTCCACTCGGAAACACCGCAGGAGGAGGAGCTTCTGGAAGTTAGTGAGTCTGTTCTGGTACTGCATGGGGAATGGCATCTGCTCCAGGGCATCTGCATCATACCACTAGCAAGAAAAGTTAAGAGACAGTGCAGATGGATCAAATGGAGCTATCAATGAAGTTACAAGGAAAAACAATTTGACGCAAGAAAAGCGATGAAGTCAATCCACTGCAAAGAAATGTAAAAGGTTCAGCTTTTTCAATACCAAGAATTGGTAGGAAGGTTCAGCCTCTGCTGCCATACCACCACCACCCACCTCTGACACAGTGGGAGAAGGTACTGCTTTCAGAGCAGCCCTCCTGAGATTTAGCAGTACAAAAACTACATTGAAATACCGACTGTTGAATTCAACCAAAAATTCCACTGACTTGAACAGGGCAAAGAACTCATCCAAGGCATATGACTGGAAAATAAAACGTGTACGGTACAGAAGGTGTTAGGGAGTTGTTTTTAAATAATGAGAGCCCTAATTCTTGTGGAAATAAGCCAGTCACTAAGCTCAAGAAGAAAAGCAACGCCTTGACAGAAAACTCCAGTGGTGACATGCATCCTGCAGAGTTCTATGGCACACTGCATCAGACTCAGACATTTAATACCAGAAGAAAAACAAGAAAAGAGAACAGGATTGCAGAAAAGCACGTACATTTTTCCATACATCTGGATTTTTTTCCACATCATCTGGAAGAGATTCAAATTGCTCAGGAAATAGCTCAGACAAATGAATTAGGTCTTCCCAGCCTTGATCTGGAAGCCAAGCATACGGTTTCTTTCGTGCACTCTTCTCCAGGGAAATATTGCCTAGTCACATTCAGAAACCAAAGTGAATGTCCATGTCATAAATTCTGCAGTACATGGCCACACATTCAGTCCCACCACACAGAGAAACCATTTGGAAATTTGTTTCTGCAAGCACTGTGAGATTAAACTGGTCTGCTGCAGTAAAGACAGCATTTTACAAGTGCCTGCAAAAGCCAAAGTTGTATCTGCAAACATTTCTATTTGTAAGTAGTAAGAAAATAACTAGGCGTTATTTTCTCAGGTAGTATTCTCATTATCTGTATCCAACACAAGATTTGTCAATGTTTATAGTGAAAAGAGGTTCACCTCTTTGCTGTTAAACAAAGTGAAAAAAAAATAGCAATAGCAAAAACCCACAATTCATGTAAACCAACATTTCAGCTGACTTCATGTGCTTGCCGTTACAGCAAATCATACTTAGTCAAAATCTATCTTCAAAAGATCTTCCAGCTATCACCACATATACATTTATATACTCACCTTTTAAAAAGAAGTCAAGTTCTTCATAGGGAACCCTGTCATCAGCTTGTTCTATCTTCACAGTCATATTAAAGGAGAACAGCAACTTGTGCTTCTCAAACAGGCCTGTGTTAAAAGGACAACATTTTCAAAAACCTGCTCCAGTCCCACATGTTTTAGCACAGTCTTGAAATCTGCATCCTGCATCTGGTCACCCCACGAAGATCAAGGTGACTGAGGACAGGGGCTTGGATCAGGCTTACAGAAGTACAGGTTGGTCAAAATGGCATCTGTGAGAAATACCCGGGAATGTTAGACCCATTTCTACAATTTGTCATTTGTAATTGGATTAAGAAAGGATTTGTTTAATTAAATTGTAATATGCATACTTCAGATAGAAGAGAATAACAGTAAACCAGGAACAATGCTGAAAACTCCACACCAGTGAATTTGTTCCTGTTTGATAATTTGCCTCTTTAATGTAAAGCAGCTGAAAGCCTGGCTCCTAACAGGCACGCCAACGGAGCACCGTCATTAAACCGCACCAACCTGTGCAGCCATAGGTATAGGTGTTGAAAGTCAATGTATTCATGATGTTTTTTAACCTCTCCAGAAGAATAGGACTGGGCATGGACTTCCGAAGAGAGAGTCCAAAAACCTCTAAGAAGGAGACCAGAGAGTACTGGTACATGATGTTGACAGCTGCCATTTCAGACAGCACAGAGAACAGGACGGCCCCCCTCCTGGCAGCTGGTCTGTAGCCATCTCGGAGCCGATCAATATCCGCCGCTGTTGTCGCAGCCAGATCAAGTTTTTCAATCACCTAGCCAGACATTGATTTTATACATGTGAAGTTAAAAAAAAGTACTGCTCAATACTGATACAACACATATACTGACACATATCCTGATATAACACGTTCATTCTTGAAACTAAGAGCTAAGTTGAAAGGATTGAAGAGTTCTCATGAAAGAAAACGAAACACAACCAGAAGGAAAGAAGAGACTCAATAAGTAACTATCCTATTAAAAAAAAAAAAACCACATTAAAAAACAGCTGGTACCTCAGTAGCTTTGGATTTTGTCTCGTCCATGGTTTGCACCAAGTCTATGTTGTCCAACATGTTTCCTGTGGAAGATGTCAGTTCCCGAAGGAGAGAGTCTTCCAGATCTTTCAGCAAGTTTTTATTGTCACTTGTCTCCTGGATGAGATGCTCTCTCTGTTCTTCCAATTCCCTTCTTTCAAAACCCATAATAACACTGAGCAATTGATCCTCTAGGCCCTTCAGCGTAACTACAGATAAAACACAGAACAGAGCCTTTTTTAAAAGAACAAAGACAGCTTTTAGACAACTCATTTCACCTTGATCATCTCATAAAACTACAGCAGTGCAACAGAGTGACTTGGATAATAACTGCATATTACATTAATTGTAACCATGCATCCTAACCTGACAGGTGTAAGACTAGATCTTCAGTTGTGTTTCAAATTAAGAGAGAGAAGTTAGAAGAATTTTATATTAAATCAGATGATAAGTATTAGGGAGACTATTAAATGTTAAAGTTCTGTTGTTTCAGATAACCACCCAGGCCCTAAACAGCATAATCACTATTTAGTTAATAAACTTGCTTACCTGTATAATTGATAACCATAGCTTTACCAAACACAGAAGGAGAATACTTTGGATTTGCTAATTTGGTGTTCAGGTACAATCTAAAATTACTGTCATAATCAACCTCTTTGTCACCCAGGACAACGAATCTTCTCCCCTGTGCAACTTTGATATTCTTCTCTAAGACATTGTCTATCACAGGATCAATGTATTCATCAACATCATACAGCAAGAAAGGATGTCCATACTTTATGGCAAGTTCTAGTTGTTTAAGGAAATCTGGGTCATTAAAGGAAGCCACCTGCAAGAGAAAAAAGGAAAGAGATGAGAACAGAACTACAGAAGCAACACCAGTCTTTCCTTTTGGTTATACTATTTTGACTGTACTGAGGCTGGTCAACATCCCAAACAAAACATCAGTCCCAAAGACTTGAAATTTCATCATGGGAAAAGACATATTCACTACCTACTTTAAAGACATGATAGTCACTGCATTTGACTGAGCATAACTAGTTCCCTATCCAAGGTAAGAGGTATTTATGTAGCATTTAACCAGTAAGGAGGTTAAATTGTTGTTCATCTTTACCCTCAGGTTATTTTTTTCTTCTTTCTTCTTAATCCAATTTAAAGCCTGCTGTTGTGGGTCAATACAGAGTGGGAAGCGGCTTGCATATGTTGTCAGAATGCCGTTCTGGATGGAGAGCTCATCTGGAGGCAATCCTTGGGAAACCCACCTAGGAAGCAAAGACCAAACTGGAACAAAAACTTGATGGGAGGGCAGATAATTTCAGTAGTCAGTAAAATTATGCCATCCAGTGAGCACACTATTAGAAACACAAGGCAAATATACAGCATATGTGATTATGACAGCAGTGTCAAAATTCAGACTGACTCACTGAACTAAACAAAAGTCAGACTGCTGCATTTGGTGAGGAATCACACAGTTGAAATATGAGTTACTTAGCTATGGGTTTAATTTCAAATTTATTGCAATAAATGAAAAGACTGCTGTTTAGACTTAGGATTGAACACACATCACAGATAACTAGTAAAAAGGTATGCACACAGATTCAGTGAGTGACCTCATAGCATAAAGAACAATGATTTGTTATAACAGTCGCTGTCAACCAGGAAAATAATTGTCTCCTTGCCATCTTTATGGCATGAAGTAAAATGGACTCTCCACCCACACTTCAGCTCACAATGCTAAATTTGTGCTACAGACTCAGACTCCCACTTCATGCTTCTACATACAGGAGTCACTAACTTCTCAACTGGACGTACCTGCTAACTTCCACCTCATTAGTCAGGAGGCTTTCTAACCTAAAAGGCTGACTGAGAGGAATCTCTCGTGAAAGAATGTCTTCTTGCCACATTTGATAAATCATCTCATTACGAAACTCCCAGTTGAATGCTCCTTCATAGCTCAGAAAGGCAGCACAAAGTAGACAATCTCCAAGCAACTTCACCTTTCGCATTTTGAGGTCCTCTAGTTCCTTTGCCCACCTAATAGAAAAATAAGGGGATCCTGGGTGAACTTGTACCAGGGGATGGGGATTCTTTTCCAACTGTTGCTACTTTAGCTACAGATTAAGACAACCACTACATTTACAGTCAGTTTTTCTTTCATTTATTGTGATGACACTGAGTAGGTTTGAACCATCTTCCTTTTAACCTTAGTAAATCTTCGGCATTAAAAATTGTCATCGCTATTTTTCAAGACCTAACTAATATTAGTTAGAATGCATATTAGTTCCTAGCAGAAGGGGAAAAAAAAAAAAACAAAAAACAAAAGAAAACAGAGAAAGGTATTTCCAAAAATATCTCAGTTTGATAGATTTTATTCCTGGCACATGATCCCCTGAAGTCAAGAACATTCCTCTCTGAATCTACACTTACCTCTTGTTCTCAGATCTCAAGCCAAAGATGAGCTTGTCAGCAGCTTCTAATCTTCTCTGCATAACCTCTGCTTCTTCTTGTAACTGTTGCTTTTCTTTTATTGCCTCTTGATATTTGTCCCCCAAAGCTTTAAGCTCATCCTGAATTGTAGATAGCTCAGCATTTATCTTTTCCAATTCCCTCTTACTTAAGTAATAGTTTCGTTCTAGCCTTGCCACCTACGTTATGAAGGAAAATACAGAGAGTATTATCAGAGAAAAGAAAGGTTTTGGAGAGAAACCTCAAGTTCATTCTTTTGGTTATACTGGTGTATTTTAAAGCATTGTGGTAATAAACGGTGTAAGCCAAAATAACTGCCAGTTCCTTGTCTACTTCTCACCATCCTAAATATTTACCTCATGTTCTGAAACCGCAGATCCAAAGCAGACAAACCTCCTAAAACAGAGTTCTCAACACATGAACTATATTAAGCATGTAAGCAGTCCTGCCAACATCAGAGGTCAGCAGGATTATTATCCCAGACAAAAGAGATTGTTTGTCTGCTTAATAACAGTGATATTAATACCTTAAAAATAGTCAGGCCCAGTATCTAGTGAATATAATTCCTCAGTAGTCAGATGCATACAAGCAGATTTTCTGCTACAAATTTTCCAGCATCATTAGATTTCCTTTCATAACACAGCTAAGGTTCCAGCCTTTCTAAAAGATGTTAATTAGAATGTCTGTGCTTAAGGGGCATGGATGTGTGACAGAGCTCTTCTCTGTCCAAATGTCATGTGTTCTTAAGCACGTTTTCAGTAGACAGCTAAAAAACAGTTTTCTGAGCATGTCAGACTATCAAATTCCACCTGACCCCATTTCTCTCAGCTCCTTCCAGCACTAGAGTGGATGGAACCCATACTGCAGCATAACAGCACAACACACATAGCACATAACTGAGTACATTCTTCACCCTTGCTACAGTATTTCTAAACACGTTTTTGAAGCACTTCAGAGACTTCTCACACAGGGCTCTCTATGAAATCGCCCAGTGTTATTTTTCTGATGAGGATCATGTTTCATCCTCCTCAGAGTCTGAATCCATGCACTGTAGTACCTTCTCTCTCTTTGGCTTGACTTCTCTCACTACGTCACAGTAGCCCATCACTGCTTCTACAAACTTCAGCATTCCCAGGCCAGCTCTGCTAACAAGTTCCATTTCAGTGAAGGTAGTATTAAGACTCTTTAACAGAGCTAAACAGACCAAGAAAAAATATTGCAAGTGAGACAAGTTATAGTGCAGGAATCTTCAGAGAAATAAGGTTTCTATACAGCAATATTGAGCAATACTGTGACAGATAATATGAATCATTTCTCAGAATATGAAGGAGATTCTGAACTTACAATGAAGGTACTGGGCTGTAACTATACAACAATACTGCTAGCAATTTCTCAAGCTCCTTTCGAGAAGAAGTAGTGCATTCAGTTTCCCAGCATGTCTCATGGTTATGGTTTGTTTTCTCTACAGCAGTCGGATACCATTTTGTAGAAGTGCAAAATTCAACTCTTAAAGGAACTACTCTGGATCACATCCTTATGAGCATCTGCAAAGCTTGACTCATCAGTTTTATATACAGCATATCTTCTTTGCACTGTGTACATATCACATCTCAATTGCTACTGTTTGAGTACGTAAAAGCAGTACAACAGTCCTGCTCAGCTGTCCTGTTTGTTTCTTGCCTGTTCCAAACCAAAGTGTACGAGGACTGGATGTGAAACACATAGCACTCCTTGCACTCTGAGAAGCTCAGTTCCAGAAAGGGCAAGCACAAAAACTGCAGCACCCCAGACAGTGCTGTCCCTTAGCACAACAGAAATCTCACCCTGTCAAACAACACTGAGGAACTGCTGCAGGCACGGCGCATCACGCCCACAAGGCGTTCCTTTCATTCTGAGCACACAGGTCAGAGCACCACAGACACAGCACCCTTGGAGCTGGGATAGGGCCCTCTGCTGCATCACCGCATCTGCATCGTGCAGTGCCATCAAGGGTGCACTCGACCCCACCACCTTCACTGTCACTGACAGAGATATCAGAGTACCAGCTCCAAAAGTGGAGATGCCGGGGATTGAACCCGGGGCCTCATACATGCAAAGCATGCGCTCTACCACTGAGCTACATCCCCACTGATCATTTACCCTGCTCAATAATTTACCTCGAACAGATTTCACTTGGCTATGCGTAATCCCATCAAAATCCAACTCCGTCAGAGACCGCACGAAACTTGCCTCTGACATCATTCCTTTGGCTGTCTTCCAGTTTAACTCTTTGTACCCCCTTATTATAAGAACGCATTCCAAAACAGCTTGCACCTGTTTAGGGGGTTTTGCAAAGGATCTAGAAAACAGGATGACAATGGAGAGACAAAACATGTGATGCTAGACTCACACTTCCCATTAAGACTGCTAATGAAAGACAACAGCAGCCATTAAATTAAATAAGGCATTTTAAACAAAGTGAAAATTATAATCCAGCCAAAACAAGAAATAATTAGCTAGGTGAGAGCTTAAATCTGGTTATCGCATTTAAATAATTTGATCAATATGAGACTAAGGAATTTCAGCACAGAAAGGTCTAAAACCACAATCCATATCTTTCCATTGTGCAGTCAGGCAGCAGCTGTTTGCTGGGAGGAGTACTGAAGGAATCCTGAGACCTACCACAGAAAAGGAACTAAACAAGTGTGACAGGGAATAAAAAGCTCTTACTATTCTGGGAAGAGCCAAGGACTGCATGTACTTTCATACCTGTCCCCAAATACAAAACATATTACAAAAGCAATAGAAGTAATCCAGTAGAAGAGTACAATTTCATGCTATTAAATCACTGCTGAAAATAGAAAGAACAGGCTTGAGGAGAAGCCTGGGTCCAGGAATCAGAGCATTCTGTAGTGACACCTGCACCTGGGAAACTGATGTCCTGATCTTAACACACACACTATGCCCACTAGGAAGGTGAGGTTGACTCTAAAAATGTCTCTCCATGACTTTCCAAGCATTTATGTTACTGTACATTTAAAGAACTACCTGATCTCGGTAACATCAGACTTGTCTAGCTTCTGCAGCTCCCGTTTGGCTGCTTCTAAAACAGGCATGACTTCAGCCAGAGCTGTCTCAGCAGCCTTCTTCTCTATAGCAATAACTCTATACTGCTCTTGTATCTCCATAGCTTTTTCTTCGGCCAATTTTTTCTTCACTTCAGCTAAAGATTATAAAAGCAGAACCATAAAGAGATCATCAAAATTTTTTTTGCAGAACACATACTAATATATACATGCTTTTGGATCAAAATCAGAGATTACCACCAAACCAGTGCCCTTTTATTGCTAGCTTGCCAGTGTTTACAGGGCACCATCTGTCACCAAGCTAGGAACACCGTTACTGTTCCACACAAAGCATATATAATCTCTTCTCCTACTGTGCTTCCCTTGGACTTTCCTCTAAAAGCATTTCTGAATCAGAAGATCCCTTTGTTCCTAATGCCCCTTTCCCACATCACTCCTCATATCTTAGAAAGGGAAGACAAGGGCAGGGGAACATAATATTGAGGTGCGCAATATGAAGTTGACATCCTACTCTTCTAGAAAGATCCTAGATCAGCACAGACAGAACAAGAGGGTCATCTCTAAAAGCACGTGGAGCTCTTAGAGTAGCTTCCAACCCAACACAGACTGTGTAAGCCTTGCTTTGCCTGAGGGACACTTCAGCAGCTGTAAACTACCTACCTACTTCTGTGTTTGCCGAAATCTCCTTCAACAAAGCCTCACAAGCAGCTGATTTTTCTGCTAGCACGACCTTTTGCTCTGCAAGTTTCTTGTTCAGCTCAACCAACTGCACACTAGCTTCCTTCAGTTTCTCTAGGCCCCTGTCCAGACGTTTACATTGTGCTAACAAAGAGAAAAGAGAAATGTTAGTGATTCCTTGGTATAATTGCACAGCAGCAGACAATGACACAGAAGGTAGATACGCTTATGGGTGCACTTTGCCACACAGTGACCTCAGTTACAAAAGGAAAAATCACTGTGAAAGGTTTTTTATTTCATAAGCCTCTCACAAAAGGTAGCACTAAAGTCACGTGTGCTGCCACAGAAGTGGCCCTGAACCTCTAATTGCTTTCACTACTGCACTGTTGAGATTTGATTGATTCTCCTCACATACTTCAGTACTCACAGAAGTATGAATAAGAAGTACTGTTTGAGGAAGAACATCAAACCTTGAGTTAGGCTGAACTATTATTAGATCTAATCACCCTTCCTCAAGCAGAGGAGTGCCTGTTTTGGAAATTCTGGCTCAGGTTCATTCACACAAGAATTTGGGGTAAAAGCACCACTAGACAGAATCCAAACAATCACACATGCTCAGGTTGTAGTTTTGGTGTTGGACTAACATATCAGTAACATTCGTTTTTTTTATAATGTGGGTAATATTTGGGATTTACACTCATTTACATCATATTATAATAGTAACTTTTTTCAGTATTTAAATCACTTATTAAAAAGGAGAAAACATCTACACAGTCTTACCTAAAATGAATTCATTTTTGTCCTCAAGCAACTTCGAATACGTATGGATAAAATCAAGGTAATTCTTTGGTGTGACATGGTTACTACGCCTTAATTTCTGCAGAAACCTCTTGCTGAAAACACCTACAGATCCATGCACCATAACCATGTGCTCAACCACCATCTTGGAGCTCTCTGCTGGAACGCGTGTGTTACTTCCTAAAATCAGTCAGAATAAACAAATAAAAAGAGTAGGTCAATTACCATCTTCTTTCTTTAATGTACATTTAAGCCAGGTGCAGAAAAAACATCTGCTTTCTGGGGCAAAAAGTAAGGCCAAGATAGAGCTCAGAAGGGAACACAGGCATCCTGATAGTCAGGTCACATCATCTCCAGAGTTACAAGCTCAAATCTTAGTTGTTTCTTTTAAACCTATTTGAGTAAGAAACTGGCAACCAAAGACATTTTTTACTGGGATATTACATCACCCTTGTAGATTGATGGTAGCAGTCACAACAGGAAAGCAAGATAAAGTCTACAATGAAGTCAAAATACATAGTATATTTCTTAGACCAATCCAAGGTTTAACAGGTTAAAATACTGACATCCTACTTACCAACAAAAGATTTTGCAACTGCATACAAAGCCTGGGGGGGCCAGGGCAAGAACCAGTCAATACCAGTGTTGTTGACAAGACCTTAAAATAAAAGCATAGTGTTACCCAAAAATGTCCTTTGTATAACTGCATTTTCATCTGCTAGACAGTCCTATGCTTAACTTTATTAGCATCAAGAATTTTCAGGATCGGTCTTATTTGGCTCCTGCTTAGGAACAATAATTACCACACAGCCAATACTTCCATCTTGATAGTAAATAATCAACACTGCATCTGTGCCCTGCTAGATCTGTTGTAGGCTGTACCATTCCACAGGATGCAGTCAAGAGCAACAACTAGATATTTTAAAGCCTGCACTACGATTGCCACCAGCACTCCTCATCCGTGTGTCCCCTCGGTCCTCTCAGGAGGAAGGGGATGCCACCTGTTCTGCAGCAGCATCCATCAGGCCCAGGCAGTTTTTTCTCCTGGCTGTGTTGTTCTCAACCCACTCTTCTTTTAGCTTTGGATACAAAAATGTTTCCCTTGCCTCCATTCTAGTTTCATAATGATTTAATATGACACATTCTTCTGTAAGCTACAGAGATGATGTAGACATAGGCAGTCTGCATACTTCCAGTTCAGTGGTGATGACTAATTGATTTCTAGCAGTTCAGCCAGAAAATGAACTGATGTGCTAAATGTTAGTCAATAATACCCACTGATACATGGCAGTTAACTGGAAAAAAATAATGTAAATAGGTAATCATTAAATATGCTCCACTTAGCTTTAGCTGTGAAATTTTGTCTTGCCTACAAATCTGTGTTTGTCAGGGAAGGGACTAAGCACTGTATATAATTGATACCTGGGAAATTTCTGCACCATGTTCTCAGACTGTCCCCAACTGGGGACATTCCCAGGACAATATGTAGGTTGCTTGCACATTTGTTTACAAAATATTGCCAGACACTCTGTTTAGATGGGTTCACACCAGCTTTAATAGCTTCGTCTCCAATCTGACTTAGTATGGTGTCTTTTTCATCATCTGCAAAAAGGGTTGGCACCATTCCTGTAACATATGGATGGAAGAATGCTAGTGAGAACAACTTGTAACCATACGGCAAGGGACAGAGCAAATGGGAAACCAGAGTTACAAGCATTAAACCTAGTTCAGCAAAAATGATTCTGGGCAGTTCTGAATGAAGATATTAATCTCTCTGTGCTTCTCCACCTCCTCACCCATAATGGACAATAGAGAGGAAGTACTTCAGATGATGCAATGGGATTTGGAGGAATAATTGATCTGGTTTTGTTTGGGCTTCAGCAACATACACAAAATGTCACAAGGACACAAAATGCTTTTACTTATGCCGGGAAAATATTCATTAGTGTCTAGAAACCACCAAATCACATTTTCAGTCTCTCAATTGAACGGACATATTGCATAAGTTATCTAATGACTAACATAAGCAGAACAGAACAGGGAAAACTATACTAAGAAAAGGGAAAACATTTTCAAATCAGACTCTGTATGAACTTCTATAAGAGAGGGTGGTCACACAGTGCCAGCTGCTGCTAATCTTCACCAGCTGCATACAATAAAAAACACTAAACCACAGCTTAAGATATACGTACAAGCAGCTGCTGTCACTCAGGTAAATGCTATTTAAAAGCAAATGAGAGAAAATTAACCTGAAGTTAACATGTTATTGATGAGCTCCAAGAAACTCTCTTCTGCTACATGGCCATCTGTAAACAAGAAGACTATTGACTTGTTCTCAATACCAAGTTTCTGGTACAAGTTTTTCAAGTCTTCTCGGAAGTTATTTTCTCTATATCCCCGAGTCAAGGTGATCTCAAATACCTAAGGATGAAAACAAACATTAAGAGCACACAGATGAACCCAAGACATAATGGTAACTTTGAAACTTAGTTTTAATTAGATTGGATGAAAGATTCTGGTTTGGCCCCCATCATCAGTAAATCTATGCACTACATTCTTTTCAAACAATTACATTTGTACAAACCTGCAGGATTGCATTTTTAAGATTTGACTGCACTTTGTATTCAGCCTCCTTCTTCATTCTTCTCCACCAAGTCAACAGTTCCTTTAACAGACTATTGAAGGAGGAACATCTCCTATCTAAAATATTACAGTATCTATCAGAAAAGGGTTCCTTGAGAAGCACCAGAGTGCTGCTGTAATACAGCTAACTAACAAAAACAGTAGTTAGGTACCATTAGATTTGTTCCCAAAAATCCATCCTTGTTTTCTGTTCCCAAGTGCCAAAATCTAGATTCATGCAATGAGAACTTCCTGCGTAGGCCACCCACAGCCTGGACCTCCTAGCAATCTGTTTTTCTCTTCACAGGGAAGAGATACCAGCCTGATCTTATCTTGCCTGCCTTTCTCCTCCTCCACTCATCCCCATCCAATTTAATCCTCAGCCCACTATTGCTTTCCTTGTCTTCTTTCACTGCAAATATGCACAGACACTAACCTCACATCCAGCTGTAAAGGCAGCCAATCTTGTAAGAGACTGCTTTCCTGAGCCCCCAACTCCTATGAGTAGGGCATGGCCACGATCCATCTGTATGATGCGATATATGTGGATTAAATGTTCCAAAGCATCATCAAAAAGAACCAGATTCATTTTAATATTAACTTCATTATATTCCTCTAAAATCTCCTGCAGAGAAAGATGGTCAGAATGTTACTAGAAGACAAAGGAAACAATAATATTAATAAAATAACAAGCCATTTAGCCACGTTATTGCTCAAAAAGATGATCAGGGAAAAATCAGTAAGTGGAAAGCACTGCCAACTCCATAACTGACCCTCAATTTTCATCACTCTAAATGCCAAATGAGAGTCTTTTGTGCACAGAACAATTGATTTCACCTTATTTGATGCAGTTTCTTGCCCACTCCTCATACAAAGACAAAATCATACACCACTCCAAGCTGAAGCGCACTACCTGAAAGAGCGTTTTTGCCACATCATAGGCTTGGATATCTTCATAAATATGAGGCTCTCCTTCATTCAGTGCCATCCTGAAACCTCCAAAAAGAATAGGATCCCTCATGGCCTGTTCCAATTCATCTCTGAAATACTCTTCAATCAGGTTTTTGATATGTCCTTGTACCTTTGAGTATAAGAAATAAGTTAGGCAACACAACAAAGCAGATTTTTCTGAGTCTAGGAACACTCAGAAGAGTGTTATTAATAATGCACATTCCTGCTCAAATGTTGACTGATTTCCAAGAGTGGAAGCTAGTGATGTTACCAGAAGAACCAGACCACAACCTTCTCTGTGTTCTAGGATATAAAATGGTCTAATAGGAAGTTCAGGAACCATTCAAGTCAATGGACAGCAGAAATTTAATAGAAAGGGATACACCTGACTAAAAAAAAAAAAAAAACCTTGATACATTAGCATTAATATATTTATAAACCTTTCTTCTCAGCATTGATATCAATGTCTCATCATGAAGGTTTCTCAGAAACGTTCTAAATCTCAATGACTACAGAAAGACAGAAAAGCCACAATATAATTAAGCTGAGCTGTGAAAATTGAGCTGGAAGTGTATCGTTGTATGTTAAAGGAAGTTTTAAGCAGAAAAATCTGAAGCCACTTAAATCTATTTCTTTTTACCTAAATATAAGTAATTTGCAAAGGAACTTGCTTAAGTAAACTTTAACTAAATCCCAACTCTCAAGTTATGAAATCAGCACGACTCTCCTGTATGATGTGTAATCCTTTTGTCTGGATTTACATTGGAGCATTTTCCAGTTCTGTAATGGCCAAAACTGAGCGCATATTTTAAGGACTTAGCTCTTACCTCACTTTTTCCTACTTGATTCTACAGTCACATTCCAATCTGTTCTTTCCTAAAGAGAAATACTGATTTAAAACTGAAGAGATTTCTTGAATTTTCCTTTGCACCACTCTTACGCTTCGTCGCCTGTGCCGCTGTTAACCAATTTTCCTGGACAAATCTAGTGACATTTTCTGTTCCTTCAGCAGATCTGCTCACTTAGTCTGCCATGGTTACTTTATTTTAGGAAACTCCACAGATCACATTTTTAAATAACATAGTAGCAACACAGTGGTTAGATGAGACTGCAGCATGACTGCAAGATCTGAATGCAACAGTTGGTAATGCTGCTGTCGCCAATTAACTGTCGCAGTAATATTCACTAACTACTAAAAATTGAAAGTAATTACTCACCAATGCTTTATCTGCTTCATTAATCAGCCTGTCATGGAAAACCCTCAGGCACTCATTTCTCCAAACTCTCACCATCTGGGTGACTGTTTGAAACCTGTGTTAATACCAAAATATCAGACTGACCCTAACAAACTGACCTTGATCAAAGCCTGGACTGATTCTTTGTAAAATTCTTTTAGTGTTTTGGGTTTGGCTTTTTTTTCCTCCTCTTCAGAAGGATGAAGAATTTGCATCGCTACCTCCAGGTGTCTTATTTAAGAAACACTAACGCAATAGTATTTGTCATCAAAGGTAGTATTGTTGAGGAACATCCTGAATTACATCTCATTCTGGTGAAGGTTTAATGAAAAGCAATGAGATGTGGCCGATTTCATGCAACAAGCTACCTCATCTTCCCCCAGCTTCAACTGAACAAATGGGTAAAGGGCTACCAAAGATGATTTTTATATTCTTACCTCTCTGGGGTTGTAAGAATAAGTCCGTTATAGACTCTGGAAAGGTCCCGCAGGTTAAAAATATAATGGAATTTGGAAGGAGTAGGAGGTAGGTCACAGACAATCCTCTTATAAAGCTCCAAAGTGCATACTGTTATGGTCTCTGAGATGGCTGATATAGACTCATTAAACATCTGCAAACATGAGAAAGAAGAGATGTTTTCATGCAACTGCCCATAGAAAATTGAATGCTATCAAACATATGCTGCTTTCTAGCCTTTCAAACAACTTAGAGCAAACATTTCTAGAAATTTGTATTCCTGTGCAGTATTCCTGTGGACATTCAGGAGTTAAATGTTTGGGTAGGGTCCACTGTCACATAAATAACATCACACTCAATTACTGGAATTCCAAGAACTACTCTTCTGTTTCTTGATTTTCCATGATTCTCTGATTCCAGTTTACTTCTATAATAACACAGTCTAGTCCATTATACTTCACTGTTATGTTCACTGTTGTTTGGGATAAAGTTTTCTGATCTTTGTGCACTTAGTTACAGGAACCGTAACTAAATGATTCAACTAACTTCAGGCTGTCAAGAGCATCAGTTTTATAGATTACCTCCTGACCCGAAAGTATGAATGGTATTCAAGAATTTATCAACACAGTGTCAGTACATCTCCCGAGAAACATAAGAATAAAAACGTTTACATGAGACTCTAAATGAGAAGGAAACTTGATAACAAATATTTTTAGACCCTGTGACAACACAAAAATAAATGTATATTTCAAAATAAACTCGTTAAGCAATCCTTCAGCAACAGTGAAATTACCACAGTGTGGCCTTTCAGGATGGAGGTATAGATCAAACGCAGCGACTGCTCAGAAGGAAAAGGTATGTTAAAAACACTGAAGAGTGAGATGAATCGAGGATCAACTTCATTCCGACCTCCTCCAGCCTTCCCCATGGCAGCAATAAAACCCAGATCTCGGAGTGTTTTACAGTTCATCTCCTTACTGCGGTCATACAAGAAACCTTTTTCTAGAAGCAACTTCAACAAGGCAATGGGTTGCTGTGTGCCATACTCATCAACCTTTGTAACACAAAAGCATCAAGATATTTAGAACACAGTATATCAACATTCCAAATACTGCTATAAACATGAAAACATTGTGCTCCCTACTGAGGTGGGTGAGCACTACGTAGGCTGTGAACATGCATTCCAAGGTCTCATACAGAAAAGGATCTTCTCCAAGATAAACTAAATATGCACATCCTCTCCTGCTCCAGTTCTAAAGAGAAAGGGATGGTTTTTACAGGAAACATCCTGCAATTAATATTAGGCCGCAGGCAAACAATTTTGATGCCATAAGAAGTGATTCAAAAAGAAATATTTATTCTTTAGAGGACAAATGTTGTAATAGACAAAAATATCCATGCTGCATGCAAGTCCAACTCTTACGCAGTTCCTAAACTATAGTTATGTACTTCCATGAATCTCTTTGACTTGTGGTATAAGATCCAGCCCTTTCACACAGTTGGATCTGTATGAGAAAGGATGACATCAGTGCCACCCCATGTTTCTAAACCTTGCTAACCAGCAGCAGCTTACCCTTGGCATATTCATATCATCCATGAAAACAATGAGACGCTTTCCCATAGGAGGGCCATAAGTGTCTTTAGTTCGTTTCTCTACATTTGTCTCTAGATTTCTCTGAACATCCATTGATGTTGTACGAGAAGAGAAGTTAATCACTAGGAGCAGCTGCAAAGGGGAAGAAATAGATAAGATTTTCACCTTTTTTTTTTCCCCCTCTAAACAAGAACATTCTAGAAAACATTCATTATATTAAATTGTCACACACCAGAAACACTCCTTCGGTTCAGTTTTTCGCTTTAATTACAGACACCAAGAAAGTAAAACTATTCTTAAATATTTGATAAAGTAAGAGAAGAAAATATTTCTGTTTGTTAAGAATTCTCCAGTCATCCATACAATTTGGGTCTGAGCTTGCAGTCAGATCTCTAAACCCACATGAGGCCTCAAAGTCAGCACTGTTACCCACAGGCTCAGGCTCCAGAATAGAATTTTAACACAAGGTCACAAAAGGAAAAGGCAGCTTTATAAATAAGGCATTTGTCTCATACATACATTGAGGTCTTTGTTCAGACTTCTTAAGAAGCTCTGTGTTGTTGCTGTTTTAGAAGTACCCGATTCACCTACAAGAACAACTGGGTGTTTTACTTTTACCATCTGTTCTAGCAACCAAGTAGTGCGTGTTGTATCCACTGTAGGCACTGAAAAAGATCATGAATGGAACAGCAGGTTAAAATAAAAGGCAGAGCAGCCAGGGGATTTATATTTATAGGACACAGCTGGATGAGATTCACAAAGAATTAACATGCAGTTGCACAAAGACGTAACCTGAAATATCAGCTTACTAACAATACTGAAGAAAAATTTTAATTGCTTAACCACCTCTATTCAATTTTTATCACTGGGCTCTTCTCTCCTATTGATATGTAAGGAAATAAATTCTCCACATGGGAGGGCCATAGACTGATTAAATTCCATGTAATCTATATTCCAAGGACACAATCAGGATTTATTTGGATCAGGACTTATTTTTCCCTGAACCGTACAGAGATGAGTCTTGCTCTATGTGAACAGCCTGCCATCAGGAGTTACTTTATATATCATATCATTACCTACTGTGTCAAAGAAATTAATCTGTTCTTGCTAAATCTTACTGTAGAATAACCTGGATCAATTTATCCTTAACTATGAAAAGCACTTGTCATCATTATATAGTATTTTAAGCAACAACCAATAACAGCCTTAAAAATGTATTTTTCATCTACCGAGCACTTGAACCAGTGATGTGAGATTTCTGTAAATATCAACTCTATTCCTCCTAATCTATGACAAGAACATTAAATAAATTGGTTCTTGCCTTCTCAAGAAATGAACGAGAGTAGATGACCTCCAACACACAGTGAGGATACCTCACATTAAGTGCCACTCACACATTATAAAGTAAAAGCACTGTCTCTTTTTCATCTTATACTCACCTAGGATGTCAAGAAACTTCTTTTGAGGATTATGAATATACTCAGGAACAAGTTTCATCCAAGGTACCCACTTTTTTTGAAATCCATCAAAATGAAAATCATACAAAGTTGGCAGTTGACCTGAAAACCATACAAGAGCTGAAAGGTTCCTAGGACACTTACACTTTTCGTTAAGACTGAAATGAAAGCACAGGATATGATTCTGGACCAAATAGAGCAACATTGTTCCACTTGCCATTTAACCCAGAATGACAGCTACCAGAATTCTCCTAGTCCAGTACTTGGGTCTTACTAAGCACTCTTCTAATCATTCTCATTTCCCTTTTTGTTTTTCCTTCCACTGTTCACATTTTCAGGCTGGCATAGAAAAGTACTGTTCTGTGAAGTTAAGCCAGTAGCTAAGAATCAGCTAGCAACACTATCTCTACACATTTTTTAGTGACAGTCCTTCAGAGAACATCAAACATCTTTCTGCAACCAGGACAGATAGCTGGAAGGAAGAACCACATTTTTGCTTCAAGGAAACCAAGACTTTCTCAACATAATCAACAGGATTTGGAGTGTGTTATGGTAAAATCCTACCTGGCAGCTCCCCTGGCTTAGCCAGGATGTTCTCGTCATGAACAGCTGACATACAGGAAATACGTTTAACATATTTATCGAATTTAATTCTTCCAGCATCCAGAAGAGAAGCCCCTAAAGAGGAATATAAAGCTTCCAAGAAAAAGCACTCCAGAACATCAGGATCATCAGGCTGTGCCACAAGTAGAGCTTCCAGCATCACAGTCAGCTGAACCACCTGTTGTAAAAAAAAAAAAAAGTCAGAAATATAAACGGAATCACTATTTAGATAGATAAAATCTCTTACTACATTTTCAGCTGTTTGAGTGTTTGCTGATCTTTTGTCCTTACAGTTGTACTGACTGGTACAAGTACTAATGACAGCAGGACAGCACAGGTAAGGAACTGCCACTTTCCGTTGTTTCTTAGTAGCAAATTGACATTTCACTGTGAATTCTACTCTTGTGACTTCCTTGGGAGGTTTTTGCCTTCATTAGTCAGTTCCCCTTGCAAGATAAATTTTTACAACCTTTATTTTCTATTCCTCACCATATTTAAATCTGTTTGAGGAACAATGGTCTTCAGCCTTTCTCCTTGTTGGCCATCCACAACTCCCTCTGTGATCATATCAATAAGGCAGGGCACATATTTTTCAAAGAGACGATTCAATTCAATTCTCTCTTGCTGAGGGAAGAAGGGGACAATAATTAAACACACAGAAAAGTGGAAGGGTGATTGCAAAAGCAGTTTCCCCATAAACACCTGTCTGACCAAGTATGATTGCTCTTGCAGGAATCACTTCTATCAGTGACAGGGTACAGTCAATTTAAGAAATTTAACACTCTTATACAGACTGTTTTTTCAGCAGCTGAGGATCTGCATTCGTCAGGTAATAGTAAATAAGTTGTCTTACTTCAGTTACCTGTGAACTCGTGTTTTTAATCTAAATGTATGAAATAAGGACCTAAACATTCTCACTGTTAACTCTCCAGAGATCAGGCCAACTGATTAGTTTTTTCTTCACTGCTTGGAAGCAACCACAAGTCAGAAAATCTGGGATCTCTCTTGAGTTTTAACAATCAGATTTGTTGCCCCAGCTGTAAACATTTAGCTGACATTTGTACATTTGGATCACAGTTGCAATAGAAAGAGGAATAAATGAATAAGATGGGTACTTGGGCTTATAATTAAACTTGGTGTAGAACTTGAGCTCTCTTGACAAATAAACTGCTCTACATCAGTTCACTGCATTTTATTTTTTGTCATAGCATAACAGAAAATTCTACAAAGAAAGCATCTACTGGCATTTAAAAGGGCCATCGACTCAATACTCTTCAATGTTAGTTGGTTTGGTTTTGTTTTAATTTCTGTCATTAATTATTAAAGCCAGGATGGAAAACAGTGGGAATACTAACAGAACATATTTCCAGGTGCAAGGACTAAAGGCCAACTTACATGCTTAATGAAACTTAGTAACACAGCACTTATGGACAAATGAACTGTAGGCCAATGCAGAAGGTGAGACTGACTTTACAAAGATGGTGGTTTTGTGGGTCGTTTTTTTTTTTCCCACATCTTTCTACAGTTCAGTATTTAATAAAGGTACTCTATACCCAAATGCAGAAATTACCACCTCATTTTCTCTTCCTTGTGCCCACTTCTGCCAGTAAGGCTTATATTTCAGATTTTTAGGATCCACAAAGACCATTCCACAACGGGATACCGTGGCAGGAGATGCATACTGTAAGTCACCAACCTGTAAAATAACCACACCATGTAATCATGCTTTTATAGAACAGACTAACTACTTTTTCAGGCTTTGTAGAGCCAGCTGCATCTAACCCTTCCCATGGATTAAATGCTACAGTTATTACCTACCTCAAACAGCAGAGCACAGTGTGACTGAAGTCTAATCCGCTCCCCATTTGCCAAAGTCAATAACTTGTTGTCATCCATGACAGAATTCATGTTTTCAACCCAGAGAGCATCCACATCTCCATCAAACAGAATGTATCTGTGGATACAGCAACACAGCTCTGATGTCAGTCACAAATGTCAGAACTCAGACATTCCACTAAAGGCAACAATGTCAGTCCAGGTGTTTTGACCTCTCCTGCATTTCTGATAACTGCATAGTTTCTATTCATCTCACTGAGGCAGAGAACTTACAAGGAAGACTCCCCAGACACTTTGTATTCACTTAGCATTTGTTTCTGAACTAGCACAGCATCAAATATTTTGTATTAAAAAAAATAAATAAATAAACTTGACATAAAATTCAGTATCTAAAAGTTATCACAATGATTTCTAGCTGTCTACCTTCGTTCTTTCTTGTCAGTAGGCCTGTTGATATCCCGAAAAATGTTTGACAGGACTCCATCTGTCCAGTCTCGTGTGTTAGGGTCAAGAATCCCATACAGTTCAATCACAGACATAGCTTTAGGATTCAGTGTGTAAAGCTTTGTCAATAATCCCAGCCTAGAAATAACAGCAAGAAAAGCAAAATTACAGTGACATAATACCACCTCACACTAACCCAAGTAAATATTATGGTTAGCTATCATTGGTTTTGACATGGCTACACAAGTCTGAATAATGCCATTTTATAACCCAATTTCCACGTATCAAACTGCATACTTACTTGTTCTGGGCTTGGCACAAAGCATTGATGACAACTGATTTGCCACCTCCAGTAGGCCCAACCACCATTGTAGTGTGTCTAGTTAACATTGTCTCATACATCTGAACAACTTTATCCACCTGAAAAAGTACATATTAATTCAACTGCTATCCATAAATCTCTGGACAAGATCAGCAGCTGGTCTACAACTACTAAGCTTTCCTGGAACCATTCTGGAGTGCAGCAATGCATAACTAGCCTAATGTTTACAACAAAAACTCAAGCAATTAACATTTTATCATACCTGAACTGGTAAAACAATATAGCCCCCTTCTTCCAGCACTTGTTCTACAGCATCATTAAAGTCAGGGTAGCGGACTCGAGGGCAATCCAGGCCAGGAAACAGATCAGAGATTAGGCCAAGGAAGAGAGGTACATCTTCAAACACAAATTTAGGAAGATTCATATCTCGTAGAGCTCTCATCAATACAACCTCCTGGACAAAATATAGCAGAATCAATCTCTACCAAACAGCTAATCAATTATCTAACATGTAGTAATTTCAAACATCTCTAAAAACCACTGCACAATTACTTTAGTACAGCTTTGAGAATGCTTTCTTGGCCTCAGTTAAGTAGTGGAAAAAAGGCCATTTTAAAAGGATTAAGTTGACCGATAGTTAAGAATAATATGCTGCCTTTTTCAACTATATTAACAAAAGGTTATATGGCTGGAGCGGTCAGACTATAATCTCCCCAGTTTGATGCTAAAATAAACAATTGTTTTATAAACGTCCCCAAATTCTGTAGTCAATGCAGCATTGAAAAGCTTTCATTTATAAGTATGCTGCACTGCACGAGCTACAGAATGAACAGTGGCACGAATGGAGCACCCACTTCACATATTATCTTCAGAAACTTGTTTTCACTATCTGTCCAGGATAAACAGTGCATCCTGGATTTAATATCAAGATTACACATGAAGTAAAACACCTCATTTTTTATAGGTTTCCCTACCTAGTTCTGATGTTACCTTGCTGGCAGAGGGCATCGTGAAGCTCAGTAAGAACACAGTAAAATAATACGACAAAGAACACCAGTGCTTCTATTTTCAATGCAGACAGGCTACAGCGAATGTGTAAACATATACTATTCCCAATGAAAAGTATGACCTGCAAGAGGTAACTAAGTGGCAAGCCTACCTCCCTGAGGTCTGGTGATCCTCTTTTTAGTTCCCCAGCCATCACCAACACTGATTTAAGGGCCCGCAGCCCAAAATCATAATGATGTTGTTTAGAAAGTTGTTCTTTTGCCAGCTTGTACAGCACTGTCATCTTTTTGGCAAGGATCTGTTTGAGAGTTAAATAATCACAAATGTGAAATCACAAACAAACATTGAACACGCACACAAGGGTACAGAGAGCAATCAAATTTCTTACCTTTGCTGTAAGGAAACCTTCAGAGAAGAGCATGATCTCACAGATTTGCTGAAGATCTGGTACAATAACAACCACAGGTCTGAACAAAGCTTTTACAGACTCAGGGAGCTCAGTCCGGCCAGCATAACCAGGATTCATTGTAATAAAAATGCCCATTCGGCTATCAAGGTTAATTTCTTGACCTTCAAACTAAAAGCATGAGAAAACTTAAGAACAACGTGTGCTTGGAATATTACCATTTGATGAAAGAGAAAACCAGCAATTCTGGGGCACCCACATAGGGCAACGTGTTAAAAAATCAGCTTCATATTCATGCAGGTACATTTAATTACTATCGTCTACTTAGCTTACTTTTCTCCTAATTCACAAGGGAAGACCCTAGCAAAGGATTAGGAAATAAGCAAAGATTTAATATCTCCAAAACTCAGAATACATATTCTGGAGTCTGAAACACTCAGCCCAACACAATTACCAAAGAAACAGCCTTCTGATCTACTGGTGGGGTCCGGTCCCAAAACTTGGCCTCAAGCACAGTATCAGCCTTCACAATTACTCTCCTTTTTTAGTCTTTACCTGAAATGTTTTCAGATGATTCATTAAAGCATTTCGAATAACTTGAATCTGAGAAGAAATGACTGAAAGCACTGAAGCATCAATACGATTGAATTCATCAAAGCATCCCCATGCTCCACACTGGGCAAGACCAGAGAAGATTTTACCAACTGCCTAACAACAAGAAGAAAAACAGCTCACCAACAAGTACACAAAATATCCTCCTAAAACTTTTAATGACTGGGTAAAAACCTCTGGATATTTATACGTGCAAGAGCTAGCAATCTGTCCTAAGGTCTTTAAATAACTATTTCCAAGCACAGATAGCCCACAATAAGCTTAGACACACTTAGCCATTGTTTCATGTTTGAAAGCACAGAATCTTCAAATTCCCTCCAGCATTTATTCAAAATATTTGGTTTTTGCTCCGTTACATTACCAATTGGCATGGTAACTCTAGAGGAGGCACGTGTTCAGAAGTTTGAAATATGTTCTTACTCTGTGTGCTGAGAAACAACAGTAAGTGGCTCCTTCCCACAGAATACAGATCTTAAAAACTTACTTTGAAATCCATGCTTTCTCCACAGTTTGTCACCACGCACAGCAAGCCCAGTGCTTTGGCCAGGTCCTTGGTTGTTTCTGTTTTCCCTGTACCTGCTGGCCCTGCTGATGCTCCTCCCAAAAACATTGATAGAGCCTTGAAGACAGACCAAAAAGCAAAGTGTAATGCAATGGAAAGCACAGCAATGACAGCAGAGCAACAAGATCTTGGGCTTCAACAAGTGAGGATTTGCTCAAATACAACAGACAAGGGCACAGAAATGAAAGAAAGAAACTACTTACCTTCAGAAGGCCTCAGATAGGCAGGGATCTCCAACGAGATACCCTTACCTCCACTGCCAACCCTTAAAACGAGGTCTGCACCTGAGCTCCCCTGGCTTGGCCCCTCCTTCCTGCCAGGTGCTCAATCACTGCTTCAAGCTGTGACTTAGCATTTCCAATACACAAAAGATTTGTATTAAGCTGGTAGCAAATTCACAAACAAATCCATGGATACAACAAGCCTTACATCTTGTTTGTGCACGCATTCTATATTACATTCAAAGCAATTAGTTTAGAGCTCTATTGCAACCTACTTATTACATATTTGTGTTCACATTGTTGTATTTTTTTCTACTTCCTTTTATGTCCTAGTTGCCAATTACGTGATGGCATGGAAGTACAGCTTAGAAGTGCATGTCAGTTAAAGAAAAGCCCTTTACCATATACCTGTGTGAACGTGAGATAGATACGATCTGTAAGCGGGGTGATCACAAGACGTCCATTCAAACCCATGTACTCATAGCCATATGAAAATGTGCCCGTACACTGTCGCACCTTCAGCTCATCTGGCTCTCTGTCCCAATAATAGCGCAACTGGCTTTCCCATTCAAATTCCTGAGCCTGCAGAATGCTACAATAGAGAGACACGCACACATGAGGTAAAAGGACAGACGTATAGTTCCTGGACTTGGTATTTTTTCAGCAGGTTGAGGATTTACCTGTCTCTGACAAATGTATCAACAATGTCTCTGGCATGAACATCAATAATGAGAACAGTGTTGTATTTTTTCCTGTCATTTTTGCTCAAAGGTGCTGTAATGCGAGTTACCAGCTCATCAATTTGCTGGTGCATTCTTTTAGCATACAGTTTCATTGCCTGTTTTTCTCCTTTCTTCACTTTCTGAAAGACATCCTCCACCTCCCACGTCCACCACACCTGATTAGCAGCCAGCACCATCATGCCTTGGTACAGTAACATCCAGTCAACTCTGTGGGAAATACATACAGTATGGGAGTCTGAGTTACTGTTTGAGTAAACAATCGCATCAAAGAATAGGAAGCCTATTCCTACAACTACAACGTGACCAAAACTTTATACAGATGAATAAAATCAAGATGTTAGGTATTATTTCTATAGCCTAAGAAATATTCTCATGAGAAACTACCTACGCCATGTGTAACAATGGCAAGGTAGAATTCATAATGAGAAAAACTGTGCACACATTACTGAAAATGAAAATATAAGACTTAGAAAATCACTTAGAGTAAATAACACATTTTTTCTGCTGAGTTAAAATACTACACATGCAGGTATCCATACACCCTCTGCACTACAGAAATACAGGTTAAGCTGAGTATAAATCAGAAAATGAAGTTTCTATTTTTCTTTATTACTACAGGTTCATAGTAACATATCAGGCACTTGTATAATCTTTGACACTGATTGTTTCACCTGCTCCTGTCTTCACAGTATCGAAAAATAGCTTCCTTGGTAAGAAGTCTGTTGGTCCGTCTCATTTCTCTTAGCACCGCTGTCATCCAGTTCTCCACTCTCCCCTCTGCAGCTACAGCCTGCCTGAACTCCATCACCTCCCCCTCAGCTGAAATCATGGCCGTCACGATTTTCTTATCACTATCTCCATCCTGAAACCTCAGGGAAGCTATGTTATCATACATCTGAAACGCACCAAAAAAGAAACTGACACATGAGAAATCAAGCGTGAAAGATTTAAGTGTTCCTATCCCTCATTTAATGTTGAAAGGAAATCTTCACAGACTCCAAAGAGAAATGGATCTTACTCTAAGTAGTCAAATACGAACACTGATGCATAGCTCAGCAGCCCCACTGCACAGTAAAAAAGCGAACGATCAGACTCAAGTGACTTTTTTACTTCTTCTAGAAAGCAAAGACCTCTCAGGAGCTATAGGAAAGTTATTCAGTGATAGGTCATTATGTTGCATCTTGAACCTTCTCTACCATAACTGCTTGATTGGTTTGTTCAGAAGTTTCTTGAAGAAGCTGCCAAGATGTTCTGCATATGTAGGAAATATTAGCACACTCTTAGCAGCATGTACAGAATAGTCTACCCAGCTCTTAAAAGCACTTAAAAGTAAAGGGCACTTTGGAAAGCCAGACACTGTACCTTTATCATGTGTTCCTGGACACAAAGTGGGTTACTGCTGCCAAGGATACTGAGCAACTCTTCATCAGATATAAAGAAAAATCTTGGGAAGGCGTTTCTCTTGGAATCCAAATAATCATTCAGACTTTTCTGACATTTCTCCAGCAATTTATTTATATGGTGGAGGTCTGATAGTCGATTTGGGGCTTCACAGGCTTTTTTAATTGTTGGTTCTTCTGCAGTTTCATTCATTATCTACGTGGGAAATAAATCAGGAAATACCAAACAGCAGTGAATTATATTTAGTTACATTTAGCTAGTGACAAAACAAACTGCACAAGCAGTACAGGTTCTTTCAACAGTGAATTAGTTTTAAATATGGCTTCCTATACTGCAGGACTGTTAGGACAGACTGAGGAAGTATGCATGTTCTCAAAGCTGAGAGCATGAAGATAGTATTGTAAAAGCAAGTGTAAGACAAGCCTGTATCCTAAGTCCATGCAAGCATGAGCATATACTTGACTTTGCTCCTGTGTACAGTGGTATTTCAAGTACATACACAGCATTGTGGAATCACAGAACTATCTTAATTTTGCAGATGGGTAAAGGAAAAGTAAGCCACATTCACACTGGGAGTACATGCTCAATATGGCAACAGTGGCATTATAAGAGCAAAGCCTTTTTAACATAGATTTTTGTGGGTCAAGGACCTACATACATCGAAGCTTCTCATCAAAGGTAAGAAGATGCAACCAATGACAGGAAAAGGGCATTATTCCGACAATTCTGAACTGAAGGCTACAGTTATGGAGCAGAAAACATTAAAAAAAAAAAATTAAGATAACTGTGCTGATTAATTCAGTTACCTTTTTAAACATACTGTCTACACTGTCAAATATTTTGGCTTCTTCTGAAAGCTGTGATCTTATATCTCCGCCAACAAAGATGCTCTCCAGGTACATCCATTTTCTCTGAACCACCATCCAGATCTAAGAGTTAAATGTTACCATCAAAGATTAAAAAAAAAAAAAGAAAAGAAAATCTTGATTATAAATAAACATTAATAATTTAGTCCAACACTTTCTTCTTTACCTCAATTACTTCACCAATCAATGACAGAGTTTTTTCCAAGTGGTGAACAGTTGAGAGGAAAGGACCCACAAAGCGACTGCCCAAGATGCTCTGAAGATTGACACTGTTGTCATCAAGAATATCTACAATTTCATTTACAGAACCCAGAATAAAGCCACGCTTCTCAGTGCCTCTGAAGTACATTTGTACAGTAAATTTCAAGTGTTCCCATGTTTCTGCTATTTCCTTTATAACCTGCATGTGAGCATAAAAAGATGTGTTTCAGTCTTCAAAAACTAGAGAACTGTAATCATACATAAAAATGATATCAATTAATTCAACAGAACTTTTGCACAGATTTCCAGCTCTGGTTTATAAAGAGGTTTATTTCAAAACACTGTGATTGAAACAGAATAGATTCCATTTTTAATAGACCAAAATTGCTTATTGTGATAGCAACTGCTGTGTGTGATAGCTAGCATTCTGTGCTGTGCTGCAGCTTGTTAACAGAGCTATTGATTTATTCACATTACAACTGCTCCCTGAAGATGGTGGAACGTGCTGTCATGCCGATCAAGATTTCACATAAAAAAACCTGCTGTCATCTATGTCTTTTTAGTTTTATTATGATTTTTAAGTTACCTTCTCAATGTTAAGTTCCTTAACAGCTGTTCCAACTATTTTGTTGATAATATCTGAGTGTCTGTGAAGTTCCATAGCAAACATATTCGCCAAAGTAAATGTTTCTGTTGTCATTTCAAAACTTGTGCCTGTTCTCTCCATAAGGTCCTGCCAGTGCCTGTATAAAATTGATATATCAACAACTATACCACGATACAGTAAAATGAAAACAAATGTTTTGCATTTTACAGTTTAAAGAATAAATAGTATTTTAAAAATACAACGTATCCTAGTCATCATAGCGCTATTATGTAAGTTCTTTAAGGGGAAATTTTCAAGCTACAGGAGACAGCATGACCCCAGTAACTGAAAGTTCCAGAAAAACAAATACAATATTCCTATATATTAAAAAATGGATTTAAATAAATAAACCTTTCTCTTAAAGCTTCATTTTTCAAGTCGAGCAACAAAGGAATGGAGTCTCTAAATGCCTTCATTTTGGTTTCCAAGTGATAGGCTGCTGGCATACTGCGGACTTGTCTGGGCAGCTTCCTAAAGGCTTTAAGAAATCCTTCAATTCCTTCCTGAAGAAACTGGACATTGAGGTTTATCCAGAGTGTCTGAGACCATTCCTCTTTAGCTGCCTGGGAACAAGGTTATCAGGAGGGAAAAAAATCATATTTCACTTTATTTTCCAGTACAGAAGGATCTAGAGACCACAGTCAGGATATACAGGTGATTGTATTAACATTTTACAGTGAAAGAGGCAGGTTAACATTAAAGACAGATTCATAGCCAAAATAAATAATGAATAAATCAAAAGTAAATATGGAGAAGAGGAAAATCATTCTTAAGAGTGCACTCTACAGGCGATCAGTGTGGCTGATGACTTATCAGGGTATTTTGATCTTGAAAAAATAAACCTTCTTAAAAAATATAAGACTAACTAAAGCCTGAGATGTCACCTGTACACCCAAAAGTAGTTCCACTGAAATAATCAGGAGACATGTACACTATAAGACCAACCAATAATTTCTGAGGAATGCATGTCTGTGCCTATCTGATAAATGTCTTTAGACCACTATGGAGACATTCTGTTCTTTTCTACTAACACTATTAAATTGACTTCAAGATGGTAAATTACAGGTCAGTTTATTTCGTGCAAAGGAACAGAGTTGACAGTAACTAAAGGACAATACAAGCTCCTCTGTCTCCTTTTTACACGTATGTGCCTGAACATGAGTGTGAACACACTTACTTTTTGTAATTCATAGATTTCATAGACTTGCTTTAGACCTTTCATATCATTCTGCACTTTTATTAAGTCAGGATACATTTTTGCTGGCAAGTCAAAAAGTTTCTCAACACTGCCCAGTTCCTGATGAATTTTTTCCAGTTTTTCCACTTCTTTTTCAAAAACAGCCATGAGTTCCAGTCCTGAAAAAGGATAGACATTTTTCTAAATGGATTATGGGGAATAAATAAGACAGCATTTGCATATAGTCTGTAGAAATTACAGTACTAAAAATGTCATATTGATCAGTTTGCATGTTAATAAGGAAAACACAATTTTCTTGTTTTATATAAAATGTGATGAATTTTCCAAAGACTAATATTGTTAAGGTATCACTTTACACACTTCAATTCATTTACCTTTATCAAGATCTTCTCCAACAGAACCAGGTCCCTCAGCCATGAATTTACAGAAGAAATCTGCTACCTTTGTACTGTAGTCCTCAATCTGTTGCTTTGTAATCTAAAGAGAACAGAGTTTAAATTGTTTTCCTTTCTATTTCTTTTTTTTTTCAATTTAATTACAAACACTACCTCTGTGAACATTCTTTTTACGCCCCCAAGGTTGTGATCAACTACTGATGTTTCAAAGAAGAGAGTCTCCCACTTTTCCTTAATCTTGTCAGCCATCTCCTGCTCTTCTTCAGCCACCTAAACAAAACAGTAATGTCTCACATAAGCAATAAATACTCACAGGAAAGTGAGGAAGATGTGCATTATAAATATGAAATAGATGGAAAAATGGAGCTACTGCTTCAAGAATGGAGGTTGCATTAGACAATCTCCAGATACTACTTCTAACCACAACAATGCTGCGATTCTGTGAAATGTCTTAATAGGAAAATGATCATTCATTCAGACGAGGGGTATTTGTCACCATAGCTTAAATCTGAAATGTTTTATGAGTCAAAACATTACATTCACCTACCTGAATATCATACATTGAAAGAGTTCGGTATCTCTCCCAGATGTCCAGATATGTCAGCTCCACAGTAAGCGACATGCCTCTGATAGCTGTAATTGTATTGAGGACAATTTTCAGCTCTTCCAAGGAATCAGGAGGTGTCTTAAGATTCTGTGATAGTCTCTGGAAGAATAAAAAATAATTTCGAGAGGTAACACTTGAAAAGTAATTAGCCAATTCTTATTGAAACACAAAACACAAGTAAATAGCAGGTAAATAACACACTGACTCTTTCATTTTTAGTTTCTGATAAACCTAATGCAAAAAAAAATTAAAAATCAAGAAAAAGTAAACACCAATACAATAGGGTTGTTTTTGTCACATCAAAAACTTTGTGAATGGTGGTTTAAAAGGAATTTCAGAATTACCTGCATGAACCATTCAGAAACACAGGAATGAGAAAGCCCCTTTTTTTGCATGTTACTGTTCTCTTGTTTCCTAGCTACACAGTGATGGCTCACCGCTGTATGTATGGCATACTACAGGACACCACTCAAACTAATTGAGTGGTTCAAATGGTCACCTACTAATCGATGAAAGCTGCATCAGACAACAAGAACAGAAAATACCCACCCCAATCTCCTCCTGAAGACTGAAGAGTTCCTTTCTTGCAGATTCATTAAGTAATTTTCCAAGGGAAATCATCCAGTCTTTAGCTTTATACTGCACTGCAGAAACCAAAGTACTCAGACAAAGCCTGATAGAATGTTCATCTTTTATCAAGGGCTGCTGAGTGACTTCTTGAGCTATCTGCATGTAGAACTGCAACTTTTCATCAAAGGTGACACAGGAAGGCTTTTCAGCAGCAAGCTTCTTCATGGCCATGTCTTTGTCCAGTGTCCACAGAAAACAATACCTCTCCCAGTGGTTCAGATACTTGCTGAAAGAAGTCAGGACTCTGTGGACATTCCAAGTGATGAGAGCAGCCTGCTCAATTATCAGCAGGTTCTGGGAGATGTCACTGTAAAAGCTGAAAGTGATAACTTCATCTTCTGCAACATGCTGAGGGGGGCATTCAATGCACGTGCCATGCATCCATCGCACAAAATGCTAGAGATTTCAAGACAGGTTTGCAAAATAATTATCTTGTAGAGAGTCACATTAGTCAAATAATTCATCCTTATTTAGAAGACAGTGTACAAAGTAAAGTGAAAGATGAGCAGTGTAAAAGTATTTCCTTCTGATGTATGCTGGTTTATAGAACCAAATTATGTCCTTACAGGGGTTGCAAATCATTTCACCTGAGTAAAAATTGCATAAAGCTTTATGGTGATTTCATCCCTGTGTTAACAGTTCCCAAATTTAGGACAGTCTGTAAAATTAGAACAATGTACTGAATATTTTTATTTCACAATAAAGCATTATGAATCTTCCCCTTGACATTAACACCTGCCCAAACCTAAAGTGAGATTAATTCATTATAATCACAAGCAAAATATGGCAACAAGTAAATCACCTTTGTGACCTCAACACAGTCTTGGACACATTGTTCTGTCATTTTGTCAATTTCACTGGCAGTAGGTTGCAAGATTATCTTTGGAGAAGACAAAACAACTTCTATTTGGAACAGTGGCACACTTGCAATAACAGCTGTATTAAAAGCTTGCAAATTCCTGGGAGAGGAAAAAAATTGTGTCAAAGGTGGTACTGATCTGCCCAAGAGAGACTGCAATTGTGAGATACACATTCAGATAAGTGAGCAGATCTGTCAGAAGTCAGCTAACAGTTATTTCAGCTGGAAACATGATGTTTATCTGAGCAAAATTCTCCCACTAAGACTGATTTAATGCAAAACCTTGGCTAACTAAAAGAAGTTATTTAAAGGAACAAATGGGGATACCCCAGTGCAAAAGGATCCTAAGACTATGGTTTAAAGATGTGGATCATGAGAGGGAGAGACAGCTGGGAAACTTCTATAACCGTTCAATTCTCTGTTGGAGATGTTGTAAAAAGCCCTCATAATGTCATGCTACAGGAACCTCTTTTGCCCCAGGTAAAGCATAATCCAACAAACTATTGTTCTGGTACTTTTGTTCCCTGCTTTGCAGGGATACATTGGGCACCCAGACAACACAGTTACAAAACTGTATTCTTCAGTAATACGTTTTGATTTTAGAAATAAACAAAGATGTGCAACTCCATAGCCTGCAGAAAATGTACGTTATTTCTCTCTCTGCTGACAACATGTCAATATCCATATTCTCACAATTCGTGTCCCTCCTCTACCTTGTTACCACTACTTCATTCTTTGCACAAAAGCAGTACAAATACAAGACTGTTCCAAACTGCAAATCATTTAGGTCTTCAAACAGAATATCATCATACACGAGTTTAGAATAACAGATCTGGAAAAACCTAAGGAGAAAAGACTGAAAATGCATTGAATTAACTTACTTCAGAATTAACTGTATCAGCATCTGATAAATCCTATTTTCCCAGTATGCATAATAGGAAGCCAGTTTTGAAGAATCTCCACTGTTCACATCAACAAGTCCTCCCACTTGTGTTAACAGTTGTGGAATGGCAGTATACTTTCTAACCATATGTTCTATATCTTTAGCTCTTTCACAATTAATATAGTCAAAAAATTCTTTCACATCTGCAAAATATTACAAAAAATAAAGTGAACAACTGCAAAAGCCTTAAGTCTTCAACAGTGGAACAATTAGCTGGGCTTTATTTGTGAACACTAAATTGATCTTGTATACTAATAAAATATCTTCATTTAATAATGCTAATTTATTCAATTTTCAGTCCCCTATTTTATATGGATTCAATTATTCAATAGCAATTATTAGATGTGAAGTAACCTCCATAAGACTCTGAAATCACAAAATCATTTACGTTGGAAAGGAACCTTAAGGGTCACTGTGTCCAGCTCCTCTACAATGAACAGGAACTTCTACAGCTCAGTCAGGTGCTCAGAGCTTGGTCCAGCCTGACTGTGCACATCTCCAGGGACAGAGCATCCACCACATCTCCGGGCAACCTGTTCCACGGCTTCACCAAACTTCTCATAAACAACTATTTCCTTATATCTTGTCTAAACCTCCACTTTTTAGTTTGAAACCATTTCTCCTTGTCTACCACAACAGATCCTGCTGAAGAGTTTTAATCCATCATTCATACTCTGTCACTGGAGTGACAGGGAGGCATGGAAGACAATCATCTCACTGCAATTTCCCCTTGAGGAAAAGAGTTCAGTTGAGCTGGCACTCAAAGCAGTTTGCAGCTCTAAGATTACGCTACAGCATACAAGGAAGAGGAAACCAAAGGAAAGCTAGGGGGAAAGTCATCAAAAGCAAGTTAGCTACTGATCAAATGATCTATTTGTATAGTTATCTTAAGTCCTTCTCATTGTCACTGTCATCTTTAGGTTACTGAAATTCTGCTTGTGCTTCCTGTGTTACACCATGAAATAGTACTGTAACTACTCCTGGAACTGTTACACAGTTTGATCTTAGCAACTAAAAAATGCAGATAGAACAAAGTAAAACATCACAGAGCTCAGAAATGAGAGTATGAAGACTTACTGGGAAGTTCATCACCACTTTTTGAAAGTGGAAATTTAAAAAGATTTGTTGATTCTATTAACAGAAGGTTGTCATTTATGTCTCCAGAATTAGCATGAATCTGATGGACGAGGAATTCAAACTTCTCAATGGCTTGTTTACATCGGGCTATAAAGTCAGCAATACCTTGAAACAAATCATAATTATTTGCTTTCCATCTTTTACCAAATCTTTCAAAAATGTCCCCAAATTTTCACAATCAGATGTGTCTGAAATAAAAACAATACTCTGCAGATAGATTAGATGCTTTCTCACCTAATCCTTCATCCAGTTTCCTTCCAGATATTATCATCTATATCCATTTCCATTTAATGTTTTATGTTTAATGAAAACATAAGAAATATCCTCCTGGATCAGACCCTGTCTAATGAAGTACTAGAACATGACAGTATCATGTACTATTTAGGAATATATTGACTTCATCTGTCATATCAAATACAGTGCAGAATTGAAGAGAATTTTTAACTGAAAATCAGTATCTAAGGCCATTTTTAAATAGTATCTCCATTACCTAAGGAGTTCCAGTTGAGCCTTCTTTGCCCTGATTTGAATACTTTCCAGAGTTCTTGAATATGGTCATCAAGAAGTCTGGTTTCTGCTTCATTCAAAGTTTCTACTAAGTTGTGATAGTGATCCAGCATGTGTTTTAATTCATCTGCATACCTAATAAGTGTAAAACACATAACAGCAACAAAAAAGATAAAATAAAAATTGTACACTGGAAACATTGTTCTGAACATAAATCAAAACTTGCAGGAACAGTCATAGAATATGTATTTGATCATATATGCAATTCAATTCCTATCAAAAACAAAAGAAAAATCCCATATGATCCCAACAGTAGTTAAACAAACCTCTCCCACTCCAACAAAGTCTTTAAGACTGTCTCAGACTAAGCACATGAATAAATTAAGTGAATTTTAAAGTCCAGCTAGGGCTCGTTGGCATGTTTATGTGCCTAGATGTCTGTGATAATTTCGGCAAAAGTGACTTATTCAATGCTGCACAAGAAAGCAGCAGGGAGTTTAAACATAAAGTGAAATTTACATTAGATTAGCAATTAATGGCCCCCCAAAAATACAAAAAACTATTTTCTTGCTTTGTTTTTCCTTCAGATATTGTTCCAATATTAATTTGTAAAACACAGTCTAACAGGGTGAAGAATATAGACAGCACCAGAGGAAAGACTGTTGGTGTGCCACAGCTGTTGGCAATTCTGTCATTAAAAGCAGTCAGTAAGAGCTCTCCTATTTCCAGAATTTGATGACTGAGGGCACACTGGTTTGGAGTGAAATTACTTGAAACATCCATGAAAGTGTGTATGCAAGCAGTTACAGCCTTACCTAAGATATTTGTCTTCCTGTAATGACACATTTCTTGCTATTTCTGGGACTGGAAATCCCAGCTGTTCCATGTACTTTGTTTCAACAATAATCTCTTGGAGTCTGGGAGAAAAATTCACTAGGAATTGGACACTTTTCTCTGTGGTGACAGGCTCCTCTGCTACTGAGGTCTACAACACAAGAAAGCAGCAGATATCAGAGAAACACCACCTGATGGTTCCAATAAAAGGAAAAAGTTAACTCTTGGGGACATTTGATAAGATGGTAGGTAAAAGTCAGACAGTATGGTTGACATTCAGATCTGGTGAAATGCCTTTAAAATTTGATAGCCATCTCAGTATTCTATTTTCAAAAATCCTTTTGTGCAGTGCTGCAACAAGTTATCCAGAAATCCAAGTAGAAGCTCACAATTTAATTAAACAGGGTTCTGAACAGTGTCTGCTGGGAATCAACCACTACTAACTTCTGTTCTAAGTTCTGTTGTAATGTCCCAGAACATTGTACCAATTACCAAAGATTAATAGTAAATACAGCACAGGAGAAAATAGACAGAAACAGCATTCATGCATCCACCAGCCAGGTCATTCAGCATCTAAAGTCCTACGAAGGATCTCAAAAAAATTTTAAGTTCAAATCTTTTAAAATTTTTCATCACTCTTAGACAAATCCCATTCGCCATCAGATAGGTTTCAGTTCTTTCTCACTGAGAAGCCTAGTGTGTTATCTTCCTATCTCTTACCTGATCAGAAGTCTCTAGACTGACATGGGATGCTGAACCACCAGTAATGACTACCAGCAGAGTTTTTTTCAGTAACAGTGGGAGCATCTGTTCTGTCTCATCTCTCCACTGCTCATATTTCTGATCTTCATACTCTTTCATCCTCTTGGCCACTTGAAGATATATTTGTTTTACCTAGAAAGAAAAATTCTGTATCATCAAAAAGATCAGGGAAAATATTCTGCTATCCTGTCTTAATAAGGCTTGTTTCTAATCTTTATTAGATGAGAGGGCAAGTAATGCCTTGTAATTAATGCAGATGATGAATAATTTAGATTTTTTAGTACTGTCATTGATTCTGTCACTAATTTTCTTAGAAACAGTGGAAAGATTTCCAATCAACTCTTCATGCCTAGCATGGATCACTATGTTCAAAGACGTTCTTGGAACTTCACATAAGAGCATTTTCATATCCCTAGAAGAAAGGTATGAGGAAAGTATTTCTTCCTTCATTAAAGCAAAGGAATCAACATACTTCTTTTCCACGCTCACTAGCAAGCAACCCCTCCACTTCCTGAAATCGAACAATAGTGTGTTTGATGCGATAAAAAAGTGATCGGGACCAGTATATTGCCCCAGCCACTGGAGGATGATTCTTGAACACGGGTGGATCAGTGAGGTTTTGAACAAAGATTTGCTTAACATTTTCAACCTAGAAGAGAGTAAAAGAATCACTGTTGTGAATAGTTTCTCTATTTGCTGCTCCACAGTCAGTATCTAGCCTGGTACAAAACACAAGCTCTGAAGCTAATTCCAGCAACAGGATAAAAACAGTGATTTTTTCCTCATTCATATCTATTGTTCAAATGCATCATAGAGAACATTTTCCTTTCTGTATCTTGTGGAACTGCTACTTTGTCTTTGTGTTCTCTGTGAAATTACATCTTATTGTTAAACTTGGTGTTCTTCGAAACAGCAATGGCTTTCCAACATACAGGCTTCACAGAAGTTATTTTCACAGAACTGAGAAATTAATTCTGCCTTCACTATTAACCTCTGGCACATTTTGGTCATACAGTAAAGTTGTGTCCAGCACCAGAAAGCCAAAAAATGGCTTTTCTCAGAAAGGACTACTGTTGTACTGCTGTTCATGAGGTAAAGGAACAGTCACAGGCCTCACAGTACAGGCAAACATCTTTCACTTCCCTTATTGTGCTACACATATTCAGATATGCAAATCATTTCAGTGAATAAACTATACTATCTTGCAAGCAGGTTCCAAAACAGGAACAATTCTTAGGGTTACTTTTTAGAACCTGTCAGTCTTTCAGATGGCAAATGACACTATACTTCTGTTGAGGTATGAAGAGAGATATATAGATTTATTATTTTCATTAAAGAACTTCATGTACAGACAAAGAAATCCTAAATCAATTACCTCTTTACAGTATTGGTCCAATATGTCATTGAACTTCATCATCACATGCTTATTAATTGTTTCACGACAGCAGGTGTTTCTGAAGTTCAGTAGCATGTCAAACGCAGCTTCTGCTGATCGAAGAGTCTTAAAAGATTTATCCATAAAGTTTTTGGCATCTTCTTCAATAATCTAAACAGAGACAAAGGAAAAAGGTCAAGAAATCCTGACCCTTAGAGTTTCATCTTATGAAACCAAGAAAGTAAGGCATAATTAAAATACCTTTTAATAACAGTTGTAAACCAAATTTGTACTATTCTTCTGTCTTATAAATGACTAACAAACTCATGGCTTTCCAGAAAGCTACAGAAAACTAATTATGCAAGTCACAAAAACATTGAAACATCCTTCATTTGTGAAAGACCTTTCGTTAGCTGAGGGATAAAGGAATGAATGTAGCTAGAAAGAGAAGTTCAACTTCTTTGTGGAACATGACTGAGATGTGCAGCATATGAGTACAAGAAGGACATATGCAGCCTTTGGTCACATGGTAGTGATTTTCTCCAAAGAACATAAAGCATGTTTTATCAGTTTGCAAGATGAAGTGAAACTATAATCAAAAAGAACTTGAAAATAAAGTACTGACTAAAAAAAATTGTTAAATACCTCACAGTTTATGTATTTGCTGATATATGTATATATATATATTATAGAGAGAGAGAGAAAACATTTTCTTTAAATGAAAATACTGACATTTCAGAAGGAATTTTTATACAGGAAGGAATAAAGTGGAAAAATCAATATACGTGACACATACGGAAACTTCCACTTTAAATTCTTCCATAATTAATTTCCAATCATGTGCACTTTCAAGGCTAAAAGGGTCAAAAGTCATTTCTTCCATTGGGCTAGTTAGTTGATCGACTCTTCTCAGAAGATCGTCAATGTGCTTTGGATCACCTGTGACAGCTTTCAGTTCAGAACCAAATACATTGTAGAACTCTTCAATGACCTGTTAATTCAGAAGAACAAATGAAAAAACTTTACTTTTAATGGTGTTTTTTTTCTGCCATTTAACAAATTATTATTTCCTTTTAAAATAACTGTAGCCCAGAGAATGATCAGTTCTTGTTACGATTTACATTTTGCATATTCCTATACAAGACACTAAGTACCTTTATAAAAAAAACAACTGTTACAAGTCCGTATGTTAATAACAGTACTGCATACAGTAATACCTTTCCTTAACTAGTACTTGAGAAAAGTTATTTAATCTCCAGTGTAAGAGAATCATTGTTAAAGTCACTGCTCAGATCCTGAGGTTAAACACACACAGGAAAAAGCAGACAGCTAAAAGCGATTCGCATTTCAACAATGATAGCAATAAAAGAATCTCCTCTACTTAAGAAAATACTGATGACACAATCATGTTCTATAATTACTTTCTATACTACTACCTGCAAAATATCATACAGATCTTGATAGACTGAAGTGATATAATCTGTTCGTCCAAATAAACGTTTTTGGTCAAATTCCCAGTGTTGCTCTCCTTCTGATGCTCCAATATGGGTACAAACAGCAAAATAAGATTTCTTCCACTGTTCAAGAGTATCTTTGGCTTCTGCTATTTTCCTTCTTGCAGTAGCTCTATCTTCTCTATTAATCAAATCAAAAGAGTTAATATACTATAGATAGGAGGATTATAGGTATTAAATGATATCTCAATTGATTAATATATCCTGGTTTAGCAGCTTCTAATTATATCAGATCTAGGTCAAACTTTCAACTGCTAGATCTTAATTTTCAGTGGGATTGACTTTGAAAGGTGGTATTATTTCTGGACTGACTTTAATTATATTTATGCCACTTCTGTACCACAGTCATTGCAGGGTGTTTATTAATTCATATCCTTTCAAGAGAAAAGAGCACAAACACTTGTTTTGCCATGACTGGTTCAGTAATTTACAAAAACTACAAGACAAATTGACTTTTAATTGACCTTCTGATAGAACTTGAGATAGAGAAAAACACTGAAGCATGTTTGATGTGTTTCCTACTACACTTTCCATAAAAAGTAAAGTTTTTAATGAATACAGCCCAGTTAAGTAGGAATCCAGTACTTACTTGAACAGCGTGTGTAAATCCACAGATTTGCACACTTGTTTTGAAATTTCCCATGCAATTCTTTCCATGAGAGGTACCATCCTTTCATCTGTGTTGTAATGCCTTGACATAATCCATACCATTCTCAGGGCGTTCATCAGCGAAGAAATTGTATCCAAGACAACATTAAAATCAGTCCCATCTATTAAATTCTATTAAATATGTAAGTACTGTGAATAAGTTGTCATGACAATACAGATACATATTCTATAAAACAGTATTTATTTTACAGTAAAGAAATAAAGAAAATCTGTGATTTTAGCAAACAGATAACTCAGTCACAGAAACATCCTGGTGACTGAATTACATAGATGGTTAAAGATGTGCAGATCTACACAGTTTTCACAGCAGGACACATACCTTCAAATGGTGTACCAGAGTTGAAAGAAATCTAACATTATCAAGAGCTTCCACACAATGTTCTCTGAGGTCATTTAAGACTATCAGTAAACCTCTGACATGCTCAGATTCAGCTTCCTGTAGTATTGCCAAGACTTTTTCCACTTCTGGAAGTTTTGTCTGTTCATGAAGACCACTTAAAACAGCATGTCTTACACACCAGAGGTCAATTTCTGCAAGTGGACCATCACCCTACGAGTTAAAGTAGGAGTAAAGTAAGAATTCTCAATTACCATTATGCAAGGGTGAGATCCTATAAGCATTTACATTTGGTTTTTTCCTTTTCAATATGCTGTATACTGAGAAAACTCAGATGTGATTCAACCATGGAAAAAGACAGAAGAAACTCTGAAATCAGAAGTTTTACACAGACAGAGAGGAACTGCTCAGGGGGAGTATACCCTGGAGCTGGATTTCAAGATGACATGGTTGCAAAAATGTATGCACAAATAAATCCTTAGACATGCATCATATTTAATGGTATTACTCACATGTAACTGCAGAATCAGAACCCTACAATCAGATTTTACTTTGGTTGAGAGATGACTTTTCAAGAAAAACACAGTGATATGTATTTATTTTAATCGCTGTAGATTTTAATATTTGATGACTATCTCACTGGTTTTAGAAGTAAGAATGCAACTAACAAAAGTGCCTTGGCTTTCCACAGTTTCCTAGGCAGACAGGATCTGCAGAGAATTGCTTTATATTTTACTTCTCAGTGTCACACGTCCTCACTACCTTTGTTCTACTTTTCTTTAATTAGTAAATAGTCTTTCCAACAATCAAACATGAAGACAGATTAAAACAGAGCACAAATCATTCAGAGAGACTCTTGTGGAGTTTCTCCAAGTAAATAAGCTTGTTTTAATGGGGACATTACCTGTGGAACCTTTTTCAGTTGTTCCTCTAGAGCTGTGGATATTAATTTTTGCCAGGTCTTCGCACAACTTTCAAGAGCTTCAACCACTTCTGGAACTGTAGCAAGAACACTCACTTCTCCATCTAGATTTACAGCTGGCATGTCCAGTTTAATCTCTTCTGTCAGGATCAAAGGCACTTAAAATTAACTGCCTTGTTCCAACACCACTATTAAAGTAATATCACTGAAATGGCTTACACTTTCCATTTTATTAGCTACTTGAGTATAGGCAGCTTACCACCTGCTCTCTGCCTGTTTGACAATATGGCAAAAGGTATCAGTTGCTCCGTAGTTAACACAATGCTAAGATATATTCATAGAAATAACTGAAAAGCTCTCAGCTTTCAAGCCTCAACTCAATCACCAACTACTAAGAATTAGGACAAGGGCTTTGCTAAAGAAAATAATCAGTCTTCTGACTGTGCACCATTATATTCTCCTCAATGGTAAGACACTTACCTATGTCAGAGAAGAGATGCTAAACCACATGTGAAAGTCTGATTTGGTCTACCTCTATATCCAGCAATAGCCAGAGTCTTCTGGACAGTAGGAAAAAATGAGGCATGCTGACTTTCTCTCCAATTCTTACTCCATATTGAAAGAATGTCACAGAATTAGTCTGTTTCCCCATACTGACTGCTATGCTTCAGAGCAGTAAAATACTACCATTACCAGCAAGAGAAACTTTGGTCAGATCTGCAGCTTCTCCAGAAACAGTATGTATTTGTTATTCTAAGCAAAGCCATTCCTAGATGAACCTATTTTTATTGTCTTGTAGTCTGAACAACACAGTGCTACCATAGATAAAATACTTGCCTTCAGTTTGCTTCACAGTTGGATGAAAAATGCTTAAGAATTTTTGCATGTTCACTAGATCATTCCTTATCTGAGTATTGTGGTACCCCACAGGTTGTGCTTCCTTTTCTGCAAAGGAAATCTCCCCAGTCTGCTGCTGATTAGAGGAAATAGCAGGCAAACATTCCTATAATTCAGATAAGCACCATAGATTAGATGGTCTATACTTGGGAAAAAAAAAAAAAGAAGATGCTTTCACAGAAGTCTATCATCACAAAAATAAAAATACCTAGTGTCACATTCTTAAATATTTCTTAGATAGGCCCAGGCAATTCAGTTAAATAATGACTGTCTCCACATATTTTTGTGATATTTTGTTTCCCAAAATTTTCTAAGTATTAGCATGAGCTTCATTTTAGCATATGAAGGCCACTCATAAAATAGTACTTCATGCACTTAGTCCATGTACTCAGCAGAATACTAAGCAGGCAAATCACTCAAAGAAACACTACAAACTCCATCTATAAAAGCTGTAACACATTTACCTTTGAGAAGATATTCTTAAGCATCAAAAGAGCACCATCAGTCAGTAAACCAAACTCTATCACTTTAGGAAGAACCTCATTAGCTTCAGTCAGGTCATTAGGTTCAGTAACTGCTTCTAAACAGTACATAAAGAATTAGCACAGGTTCAATTATTTGGTACAAACAGTAATTATTAAAACAGTTGCATAAATTCTTTCCCATATTAAACTCCAACAAAAACAGTCTTCGTAATGTAATAAACTAGATTTTATGCCAGCCACTTTCAAAACTACTGCTGTGTTTAATATTGTAGATGGTTTTTCAAAAAGGGTAGAAAAAAGACTCTTTATGACCCAGCCTTACAGGGTAGAAATGGTTTTCTGTTCAAACCAAATAGCAGCCATCATTTAAACAAGTGATAGAATACAAGGAAATGGTCTTAAATGGCACCAGGGGAGGTTTAGTTCAAGTAATAGGAAGAATTTCTTCACAAAGAAGGTGGTCAAGTGTGGGACAGCAGACACTTATTGAGAAAAGTGGTGGAGTCCCCATTCTTGGCGGTGTTAAGAGACAGGGGGACATGTCACTAAGAGACACGGTCTAGTGATAGGACTCAGCAGGTCAGGCTGGTGGCTGGATCTGATAACCCTGGAGGCCTTTTCTGACCTAAGTGATTCTGTGATTAACGCAAAGATTAGAAATGCTGAACCATCAGTTACTCAGGACAAATACCTTTGGTGTCTCTTAAAAAGTATACGGTAGTATCTGATATAAATTCTTCAGGAATTTCATCAAGAGCCACACAGAAATACACTTTGACAGTTTTCTGTTCTGCTGGCTGAAACAGAATATAAAGGAAGAATGACTTACTATTTGCTGCAATGTTTCTTAACAGCAACAAAATTTTTGCCTTCTGTGAGCAAATGGACAGAATCATTAGTTTAACTACAATACCTTCATACTGCTTTCCAGGTAAATGACTGACATAAGAAATGAAATGTTTCTGGTTTTGTTTTAAAAAGAAGAAGCTTGGCCAACAGTAAAAATCACCAGCTTTCTAAATGATGATAATTTCCAGACCACTAGGACTAAAATCACTTGAGCCTGAAATATGAAAACTGGAATGCATTTAAATGCCCCCATAGAGCTTGTCTGAGAATGTACAAGCATCTTATTTCTTCCCACTGCATGCCAATCATAATCTAAGTTTAGTAGATACCCAAGACTCTATCTCATCTGCCTAGTGAGGTAAAAGCCTCGAGGCTGAAAAGCATTTGTTCACTGTCCCCTGCATGCTCCTCCCATGGTGTCTTTATCTTGCAATTATTCTAATTGCAACTTTTATATTAGAAGCAACCCTGGGAATAGCTGAAGTGGTATCTGAGTAACTCACTACTTCCTCACTAAAAACATAGTGTCATGCCAAGTAAATTACCTCTGTAATGTCTTGACAGACTATTTCAGAGGCAGACATCACAGGACAGTGCTTTCAAATGAAAATTGTGTTATAGTAAATGGTCTGTTCTGCTCTAAGTACTTGGTCTGTGCTGTACCTCCATAATTTTAGTGAAACACCTTCACCAGAAAGCTAGCTTCATACTCCAAAAGATCAGAATGAAAGGCAACACACTTACGTGTGTAGTGTGCTCTGCTGCAAGTGTTTGCTCTGCTTCAGCCAGCGCAGACCCGCTAGAGAGAGCTGATACATGACCTGAAGCACTTCTACTGTCTGATGATTCCAGATCAGATGTTCTCCTTTTCTGAATCACGTCTAAGAAAAAATAACACAAAGGAACTCCCTTGAAGTATTCCAAGTGTATAAGAGAGTTCCTTCTAATTTTTCTTCTAAATATACTCAACCTCTCTTCATCACTACATTTCAACAACCAGTCATCCACGCATTTCCCCATAGGACAGCACTATTGCCCATACTAGGACTGAATCCTAATAATGGAAACTATATTACATCCTACATGTAATTGGGCTTTATTTAGAACATCCAGGACTACAGCCCAGGCAACCTTCAATCCTGACGTCACCGATCAGTTTGCCTGTGTTGGTGAGTAACAGGTACAGTACTCCATCTCCCCTGGTGGGGCTGTCTGTTACTTGGCTAAAGTCTCCTGGATCACCTATAGCTCACTGTGCTACTTTTTCAGCAGGTGTCAGGGTGGTTGAAGTCCCCCAGCAGGACAACAGCCTGCAATCATGATGCCTCCTATAGTTGAAGGAAGAAGGCTTCATCAACAGGCTCCACTTTCAGGCAGCCTGAAAAGTTACTTTCTTGATGTAGAGGGCAACACCTACTTCCACCCTTCCTTGCCTGTAGCCATTGATAGTCACAATCCAGAGATGGGAATTAACCCACCAGGTTTCTGACTGCAACTACACTGTGGTTTTCTAGTAGCACAGTGGCTTCCAGCTCCTCCTGTTTGTTTCCCAAAGCTGCATGCATTGGTGTAGAGGCACTTCAACTGGGGCGCCAGCCTTGTCACCTTCTTCAAGTATAATTCCTTAATTCCCCTGGATTATTTCCCTTGAGTTTCCTGTCGCCTTCTCCTGTTGCCTCAATAAAATGTGGTATAGAGTGGTATAAAATACCAGATTATGACTCTTTGCTTCTGTGAGTAACTGTTTCAGAAGCTTCTGAAAGTTATAAAAGTACTGACAAAAGCAAAGAAACTTGAATTTCTGAGCCATGATTTTTTCTTCTGACAGCTCTTCTATAGTCTTTTTTTCTTTATTCTTCCACTCTTGCGTGGAAGGCTTCTTGCAGTACTGTGGTTGAAGGATTGGACCAATCTTAATCTCTTTCCAGGATCACTTCCCCTTGACAAACAACACTACAATAAGGAGGAGTGTTTGCAACTCTTAAGGAAAATGAATGAATTTGTGCTAAAGGCAACACATTCACTCTTATCAAAATCAATCTCTAATAATCTGAAATTATGAAGCCAGTATGTAATATCACGGACAAGGATTGGGTGGAAGATGTGTGTCTGCTGGCAGTGCTTTTGTTGGGTGTGTTTTTTTATCACGCTCAGTCTCTTTCATTCCATCAAGACGCGACAGGGCCGTATCAGGAGGGGTTTCTCCCAGAGGAACACAACTTCAGAAAGCACAGTAAACCATCCCATAGTGCAAAACCACCCCAAGGCACTGCCGGGGAGGGGAAAGGGTGTGAAAACGGGAGAGGTGAGCAGGGCTCAACGGAGAGAGGGACACGAAAAGGGGCGACAGGGCAGGGAAACAAAACCAGGGGCCTGCAGGAGCACAGCACCGGGTCCCCTCCGGCAGCAGGGCAGCCTCACCCGCCGCCTCGTCGCTCTCGCGGGGGCACCGCTCGGCCCTCAGCAGCAGCAGCGCGGCCCCGACACCTCCATCGTCCTCAGCACCGCGGTCGAAGAAGCGCAGCACGGCCCGCCCCTCCTCGCCGGCGTCGCGGTTTAGCAGCTCCTCGAAAGGCGCCGCATCGGTCAACCCCAGGGCAGCGAGCGCTCGATCCCGCAACCACCGCACCCGCACGTCGCTCAGGCTCATGGCGGCTCACAGCCACCGACGCCGCCGGGTCGCCACAGCGACAGCTCCGGGAGCCCGCCCGCCCGCCGCCTCACAGCGCCGCCTAACGGTCGCCACGCGCGTGCGCAGTTAGCTCGGCGCCGGCGGCACGGCGGGCTGAGCGCGCGTAAAGGGCGCTGCAGGAACTGAGGGGAGGAGCGGCGCAAAGGTTTTATTGGGGACGAGGAGGACGCGCAGTGCTTAACGGACAGCTGGTAACAGCAGCGATATCCCCGTACACAGCTGTGGCGGTATCCCGTTTATAGAATTCTGGGTTTTTTTCTTTAAAAAGACCCACGAGCATTTTTGGTGCAATGTCAAAGCACAGTGCTTATGCACAAGGCTGTATTTCGTCATCCTTCTGGAATAAATACTGAAAACAAACGTTGCTTCCGTTGCAGGGCTGAGTTCCCAAAGTACATGAGACGGCAGCTTGCTGAAGCAGAGGACAGAGCAGCAGTAATCGATGTTTAATATGACAAAAAGTCTTCCAGATTACTTTCTTGATTAAGTCAACAGATTTAACAAGAGAAATGCCTACAATGACTGTAGAACAAGTAGTAACAATTGTTTTGGTTTTTTTTAAGAAAGTTAATTGACAATATTAGTTTACTGAGAAAAATGTACACTTTATACCCATAACTTTCCAAGATGCTCGAGCTCTGCTGCATATTTCTACAGGAGGTATGTATTACAGAATTATTTGGCTGTGTTATATAAGGCAATCGTGAGAAACACTTTGTCCTACAAGAACAGACGATCCCAAACACGTTGCTGACAGCAGCCGAGCTATACTATATCGTCTTTATTAAAACGTAAAGAGATGTGCTGAAAAGAGAAAGGTGTAAACTTGTATCCTCCACCAGTATAGAATTTGTACTGGAATTCCACCCTGAAACAAGATAAAAAGCTGGATATTAATCTCAAATTGTCAAAACAAGGGAGAAAACCCCACAACACAAGAAACCAAACACCACCAATCCTAACTCCATCACTCACATTTTCTGTGCAGCTCTTTCCCATGCACAGTCAGAGTGCACAGTCAGACTCAAAATTCTGCTGTTACAGCTTATTTCTCACTTCTGTCTTACTCATTTGTTTTTGCATTAGTTTTGCAAATCTACAGTATCATGACAATACTCTGCAATGCAAACAATTCTACATCATGTGTTTATGATATCTGACTTTCCCCATGCTGTGAACATTATCAAGTTTCTGCATTCCGAAGTGCAAAGCTTGTGACATTAAGACAAGAAAAGATTAACATATTTAAAGGTTGGCAGTCTCACTTGAATGAAGGTTTTTCTCACAAATATTGATGTTCTGTTGAGCAAAACAGACTGTAGCTATTCAGTGACACAACCAGACTGAAGCTAAAAATATTTATCACAGTTACTAACATTCCACAGTGTGAAAAGCTAAGGTAGTGTAATCCAATTCATAATTCAACATGGTAAAGGTCAGTATAGACCATAAGCCAATGTAATATTTGAAGTCACTGAGAATATTCCAGAAGTATATTAAAAATCAACTAATAAGCACTTATTCAGTATGATTAATTAACATAGCATTAGGCTGTTAAAACTTTCACTTAGTAAAAAGGGCCCCTAATATTCTGACCCCATATCCTTCTAAAAGTAGCCAGCATACACTGTAGGGAAGTAACTAAAAGCTGAGAGTTAAAACTTACCAGTGAAGTCGTATAGCATGGAGAAAAGCAGAAAGCCCCTCCATGACCAGAAGGATAAAAACTGTTAGTGCAGCAAAAAAGGCCAGAACGGGGACTAGCAGTAAGACACCATAGGTTGTGTCCACACGAAGACCCACTCTCATCACCATTTGCCACAGAACTTCTGATAACTCTATTGAAAAAAAAAAAAAAAACTTTCATAATTCATGCTAATACAGCAGACATTCTTCAAGTGAGCTACTTTACCTAACCTGTGTTCTGGTCTAACTAGGATTACAGAATCTGCTGAACATGGGAACTACAAGAAAATCCCTACTCCATCCCAGTTTTTTCTTTCCCCTTTTCCTACACATAATGCTTAAAAGTACATAGTAGCTGTTTATTTTTGAAACCAACATCAGCAACACTCTACGATATTAAGACTTCAGCAAACACCAAAATACCTTCCAAACCTGTCATTAATGGAAAATAAGAAATGGTACTGTGGATGCAGCTACACTGTCATGTGAGATAATGCTGTGCTAGATGATGGCCTCCAAAGAGCCAGGAGCAATCAGTGAACAACACTGCAAGGTTCCAAACAGTAGGTCTGTTTGACTGTTAGTTTAAATAGGGTTGGTTGGTTGTTTTTTAAATTAAGGAAAAGATAATTTCATAGCAGCATCACTTCAACAGGTCAGCCTGGAGTTAAAAACCAGGACAGATGAAAAAGCAACCAAACACAACAAGACTTACTTACGTGCATGAGCAAGACTTAATGCCCAGAGTCTCAAATACGAGGCTGTATTAGAAATACATCCTAGACAATACTCAATGGTATGAATTGCTTGATTCATAAAAACATCTGCAAAATTGAACTAAAAAACAAAAATACATTTGTATCCATTTAAACAACACAGTACAAAGTGAAACAAAAGCACTCATCTGCAAATCTTCAATACAAAAAAAAAATCTATCACTGGGTAATACACTGATATCACATCAAGGATTAAAAAAACAAAACTTGTTATATTTAAGATCCATTACTGAGAACAATAACCACCACCAGATGTTATATTTTTCCAGTTAGCTTCCCCAGTAGCTTTGTAGATAAATAAAAATGTATGCAAATCTGTCTTCCAAAGGAGCATGATCTAATTCTTGAAAACTAAAGGCACTAAAAACCAAACACAGTTCCAATTCCTGTTCTATCGATGTCATAAAGGCACAGCTGATCTTCTTGGAAGCTTCCATGGACTCAGTACACAGATTATCTCCTTGATTTTGTACTTCTAATTTCCTTTCAAGGACAAACTACTTAGGGATTAAATAAAATAATTACCTCCTCTTCATCCTCTTCTCTGTGCCCAATATCTGAATGACTGCTTCCTTCCTCCACATCATGAGGCTGCAGCAGAGAAAGTTCTTCTTCACTTTCTTTACGGATTAGCTTGTAGCCATGCTGCGAAATTCAAAAGCATTATGTTTGTTTGTGGACTCTTGGTGTCAATTTTTAAATTTGTTTAAACTAGTCACAGAAAATAACATTCTCCAAGGCAAAAAGGACCAGAGAGTGAGAGAAACAGAAAAACTAAGTTCTGTTGAAGCACCTAATTAGGGACATTATCAGCAAGACACTGGCTGAATTTTCTGTACTGAAGGACTGCATAAGCATGTGTCAATACTTACCCTGTATGTCCTAATGCTTCGACTTCCACTGTGCAACCAATATAAATAAAGTGGTTTTCCAAAAAGCATTACAGGAACAGAAAGAAAAGCAACACTGAGTAAAAATCTCTGCAGACCAACCTGTTCATAGGTGGGAAAGAAACATTAGATCAGATCAGATCACAAAATCAACATTAAGAATAGCCTTCCTTTAGGAGGTCTAAGAAAACTACTACTGATTTCAGTGGATATGTGCCCCAAATTGAAAATGCACCCCAATATTTACTTAATCCCTCTCTTAAATGGGGTTACAGACACCCAGCATCTTCAGGACTGACTTCTAGATTAAGGCATTACCGAAGCTCATTGTACTAGGATTGTTTACAGTACATAAGCAAGCAGCAAAACTATAAGAATATGACTATTCTCTCACCTCAATTCTAAACTAGGAGTTTTTGTTCTAGAAACATACTTCCACAAGTCACTAAATAAAATCTTGCAATTGAAGACTAACAACAATATTTAATGATAATGCCTTTTCAGTTTCCCCTCAGTCTGATACATTTCCCTCCCTGGGAAAGGTGGAGGGCACTCAGCTATCAACCTTTTATGACTGGTAAAGTAATGAGTGCACAGGGAACAAAGGATCCTCAGAAGCTTGCAAGAAAACTACTAACCTGTCCAGTATAAAAGGCATCTGCGTCCCCACCAGCAAACAGGAACATGTTAATAAACTGAATCAGAATGCTAGGAGCAGTTGTGGAGTCCTCTGCAGAGTACGCTAACCACTTAAAGAAAATCATGAACACAAGGTAGCCAAAGATGCACATCATGAACAAAAGTTCAGGAAGAAAAACCAAATAAATATTGTACTTCTTCTTGAAATGTCTGAAGATAATAAAGGGAAAAAAAAAGATAGATCAGTTTTACAAAGTAAGACCTGGGACCCAAGCACGGTCGCAATGTCATTTTAAAGAGCAGTGCTGAATTTAGGACCTTCATATTCAGTGGCATTTTAACCTGGTATTTTAGTGGAAATCAGTACTGTGTGAAGCATGTACTCACATTTAGCAAAAAGTGAAATACTTTTTGGCATAATACTGACCCATTACCTAATTTTTCTGAAAGACAACCTTTGGCAACTACTATTATCCTGGGTTTTCTAGAAAAAAAAAACAAAACACACACCTGTCCCCATTTCTTTTATCAGGTTAACTGTTATAATTACAGACTTGGTAAGAAACAGTCTTAACTTGGCTTCTTGTACTTACAAGTGGTTAAATACTCCCAATACAACTCCAAATGTCATGTGAGTCACTCCAAGAATCACAGACATTTTCATCTTGAAAGAATTTAAAAAACTGAGTCGGTTGCTAGCCAAATTCCAGATCTAAGGAAGAAATGACAAGATACACACGTTTCAGAGCATCATAATGGAAGGAATAAAACAATATCCTTTCACTATTAAGAGATTAGAATTCTACCTTAAACTTCAGACTCAACTTGTGATCTTGGTTTATGAAAACAGTTCAATCTCCCTTTAATTTGTTAAGGGACAAAACAGAAATGCTTTTCCCTCAAAGTATGTTTATGTTGCTAATACACATACCAAAATCTAATTTAAAGTTGACTGATCATGACAACAGATAACAAAGCAATAAAACTAACCGGATCAATTCCGAAGGGATAAGCTCCATTGTACACACCAGTAACATTTGGATCCAGAATTAAAACCTGATGAGACTTCAGATCCTCAAGACTGCAGTGAAAGAGAACCATGATCAGATCTAACATGACTGTGAAAGAATAAAACAATTTCTAAGTAGAAAGGGTCTGGCTAGCAAAAACAGCCACCACCACCTAGGTACTTCCTATTTGGGCTTAATTCGCACTGCCTTTGAAAGATACAATTCTAGATTTTATTCCCCATTCCTCTAGAAGAAAGTTTTATTTTAAAAGCTCACGATTTGCTTTTAGAGAAAATGCACTAACAACCACCTGAAGGATTATAGATCACCTCTATTTTAAAATTTGCATTGTTTGTTTTTAAATAATTATTACTGCATTTTTCTATTTTAAGTGTAGAAGAGACTCAGCCCTTAGCCCACTATCCAGGTTTTGTTATATTTCACTACATTTTGTTATTACTCTCAAGAGCCATGGGGTTAAACAGTTGCAGGAAATAATTCTGCTTTACTGCTATAGCAAACAGGCACACCACTCACCGCCAAACATTCTGTTCAAACATTGCTGAAACATTCCACCCGGAACCAAATATATTTAATGACTTTGAAAAACAGTCATTGTAAATCAGACCAGTGTATATAGAAAACAAACTCATCAATAGAATGACGTATCGGCCTTCGAATAGCATTTTTATTATCTGCAAATATTTAAAAGAAGAGAGAGAAAGGAAACATTACCTACGCATTCTGGAAAGAAACACAGTTCTGGCCATGTAAAACCTTCTAAACATTCTTCCAAAAAGTCATTAAATAATATGAAGAAATCCAAGGCCAATCAAAATGGAAAACACAACTTTTCTTTAAGCATGTTAAATATGCAATCTGAAAGTGACTATCACTTAATGGCAGACTCACATTTGCACATTACAGCATTATACCAAATGATTTAGGAAACAGAACTAGCAGTACGTATGTGCAGAAAGACAACTTCAGTTTAAAGGGAATGAAGAGATTTGGAGTCCCCACAAAAGTTCCAGTGACAAAAACTGTCAGTTTTCTCACTGGTATTTTTACAGTAACTGGTGGTCCTTGTAAGCCACATTTCTTCCCCTGGACTTATTTCAAGAAGTTAAGTCACTTGCAATCAATCTTGAATTTCAAGCAATTCTTCTTCAGAAACAACAGAAGAAGGAATTGAAGAGCCATTTTCTCCTCAGGCTAGTGGCTGTAAGCACATTCTGTAAAACATGTTTGGCACTAAGCCTCAGCAGAAGGAAAGACAAACCCACCAATATTATTTTCTGCCACTTTCTTCCCAAATTGACAACTTCCACCCTTTCAAAAAGAATAATTTAAGACACTACATTAATCTTGAGGAGTGTGATAATACTAAACACAGAAAATGCGAAGACAAAAAACGCCTGGTACGTGCACAAAAATAATAATACTTTACAGAAACACAGTAACTTTAAATGAAGTTATCTCACTGGTAGGGTTTAAGTGTAGAACTGCTTTACCTCATCCTGTGATCTTCGTAATCTAGGATGGTTTTCATACAGTATTGTCAGGAGTGCAAAGATGAACATTAGCAGACCGTGCCCAAAGTCTCCAAACATAACAGCAAACAAGAAGGGAAAAGTGATGATGGTATAGAGAGCTGCAATGGCAACATAATACATTTCAGACATAGCACAACAGATGATGGTGGTATCTGAATTATGCATAATCTATTTTTAACCTCCAAACCATTTGTTTAGTCTCAAGTTCAAAAGACATTTCACCCCTTGCTAATAGATCTCTCACACAATACAAATTTAACCCAATTTAAAGCTTGCTTTAGTTTACACAAGTATTCTTCTGTACAGCATGCCATGATGCTATCAGAGTCAGGGTAGCTACAAAACACAAGGAGGATATTACAGTAACTAGGCTGTACAAGCTAGGTTGTTTTTTCTTTCCAGGTGATGAGCTTCACACCTCAGCAAGAGCAACAGTCATTATCAGTTTTCCTCTTACCTGTCAATATATTCTCTTATCTAAGGTGAAGCATATAAATATACAGTCATTATCATTACTTTTTAATGCTGAAAGAACATATCAAAATCAAATCCCAACTTACTGTGTGGAGTACCATTTGTAAAACTTCAGTAGCTCATCCAAAGTACAACAGCTAATAATAAACAGCACGGCTGTCCCCTTTTTGCTCCCAGTGGTGTTCTACTTAGCAAGGTATTTAACACACAATCTTAAAAACAAGGTCAGCAATAATCACAATACAGTTCAGATTTCAGAGGACCAACCTGGATTAACTTCCCCATAGTTTCCAACTCCATAAGCATCAACAATGTTCTGGAATCCTGAGGTGAATTTATTGGTACGTATCAGTGTTGGAGGAGGTTGTGTTGTTGGAATGGTATTCATGAATGAAGAAATTGTGGCTCCACTCTTCCTCTATTTACAGAGGGAAAGAAAAGACACATGAAAACTAGTTCATGCTTAATCTGATGGAAGTAAAATCATTTTCTCGATCCATAGTTTCGCCAGCCTTGAAACATCATCAAATAAGGCCCGTATTTAACATTAATCCCTTTGCATCATCTTTTAAAAAGAATTACATTCATCTGTTCCTCTAAAAATACGAATTAACATACAGTGTTCTGGTCTGTACTTTATAAGAAATACCAGATAAGGTCCAGATAAGGTACCTAGGTTTAACATGGAAGTTCTACTTAATAGTACAGTAGTTCCTATTCAAAGCACTAAATAAAGGTCGTGTATATAAAGAAATAGTTTCATATAAGTATGCTGATACCTAGACTGCCTGCACCTGACTTTGATCCTGTTCTAAATAAGTATTTTCTTTATTTGTATAGTTAGAAGACAAGATTAGTTTTAGCAGCAGTGAGCATTCAGCTGACTTACAGAACCTTCCTCCAACGCATGGCGCAAGTTCTGCAGATCAGCCACTGGACACCAAGCCTCAGCTATCAAACATTTGTTCGTGACATCAAAGCTGCACAGGTTGAGTACGTGATAAATGGCTTTCATCTTCTTTACTTGGATAACCCACGTATAGATGGATTCAGATGCTTTACACAGAACTTGGCGTAAGTAATCCTCAGTCTTATGCAGAACCTTTGTCCAAGTAGAATAACAAGAGGATTTCATTGAAAACATAGCAGTTACATTAACTACAGTCAAAGCACAGACTATTTGTCCAAAGATGAACCACTTTTGCAAGAGCCCACAACCACCACTCTTTTAGGTAGTGGAATTACCCTGAAGTTTAATAAATATATACAACACAAGACCACAGACATTATATATGATCATGTTCAGATCCAAAGCTGTGTGTATTTCAGAAACACGTTAATACACTTCACACAGCAATACACAGTTATTTCCTATAGTGGAAAGGGAGAACACTATTATAGTTTACTCACTGTACGAAGATCCTGAATACGAATGCTCAGCCCTTCAACAACTGCTATGCGCTCATCCACGGTATTGGGATAGGGATACACGTGACAGCGGTAACTACACAAACACAGAAACCTGTCCTGAATAACCCAACTAAAACAACCCACAGCCAACATCAGGCCCGAGTCAAAGCTGCAGCATGCCATCTAATAACTACAGGCAAGATTTGGCCAAATGTCACTGTTTTGGTCACACTTAACAGGACTGCAGATAAAGTGACTCACACGTTTACTTGTACATTACAAACTGTTAGAGCTAGATGCAGCTGAAGGGATAGAAAAAAATAACTTCAAAGCTTAGCATAAAATCAACATTTCTAAGGAAGTGGAGGAGAGGAAACAAACAAAAAAACATTCAGATATAAAGAAATGACATATTAAGTTTTACCAGTCACAAATCTTCTTAACTTTCTGGCCAATTTGCTCGCCCCAGTAGGACACTAAAAACACAAACCATTTTGTGGTTTCACCCTTAACAAAAAGAAAAAGAAGATAGTTAGGGAAACTTATTTTCAACCAAGAACCAGTACACTGTTAGTTATTCAAATCTGTTATATTACTGTATAATTAGAAAATAGCATTAGCATTCCCCCATTTTAATTAAGATCAAAAATAAAGCTCAAGTGTGCCAATACTTCAAAGGAGATTTTTTTTTTTGTAGATCATAAAAAACCCACAAAGTTTTCAGGGAAGAAAAAAAGTGATTATATTTCGTCACCTCTAAATTATGAGTTATAAGAAAGCTCTGGAAAATTCAAGTGTTATAAGTTAGAATCAAAGAATTTCAGTTAACTTCAGATAACTTTACTGGTGATTTAGAAAGTGAATTTTACAAGTTCAGAGAATTTTTTTTTTTTAATAGAAGACAGATAGTGTTCCCAACTTTTTTTTCCTTAACTACTAAATGAACAAATGAAAGGGACATTAAAAAGGTAATGCTGTGTACAGACCTAGTTAATAAATATCCAAACAGTCATTTATACTTTTTATTGACCACAGCAGCCAATCAAAGTTACAGTTACTCCACAGCAAAGGGTGAGATGTATGAGGAGCAGCTGAGGGTCACTGGGTTTGCCCATCCCGGTGCAGAGGACGCAGAGAGGAGGCAGCCACGAGGCCTCCAAAGGCACTGGGAAATCATTTCTATTTACTGCAGAGCTAAGCAGAAATTATTTTGTCTTATGAAAAGTGCAAACATACTCAATTATAGTGTTTACTCACTGTATCTGGATCTTCCAGATATTCATCCAATTCCGCATACGTCAGAATAGTATATCCTTTGCAGGCTCTCCACAGCATTTTTTCAAACGCTTCAACTTTTGCTCGGTGAACTAACCCAGATATAAATCTATGGAAAGATAAAGGTGTGATAAATAGGTCAAAGTCAAGTCAAATAAAACAAAACCAAGAAAAGCTAAAATCTCAGAGTAAATCACAGAATAGCAGCCACAATAATTTAACAATTTTTTTTTTTTAAAGGAAGCCCTCTAAAGAAGGAAGCATCGCTCTACATAGGAACTAATTGATATATAAAAAGGTAATTTCTATTTGGAAAACAGATTGACTAGAGGCCTGAGGAAACAAATAGAACATTTGATATCATTTCTGTCTATGGTAGTAAGGTTCCTGATTTTCCCCCCCCCCTTTT
>VXAB01005912.1:0-34472 GCA_013399175.1 Odontophorus gujanensis | reverse complement strand
TTTTTTTTTTTTTTTTTACTTTCATAAAGACATTGCAGGGAACTGTATCCGTACATCATTTAAAGGCAAGTAGGCAACACCATTAATAATGTTACATTAACTATTGACTCAGGGTATTTATCCTAGAAAAATGTTTGAACAGCAGAAGAAAGTACCAATTTAGGGCATTCTGAGATTTTTCCTCAGCACACACAATTAGTTTTATGGAAGCTTTCTGACTGTTTTCATGGTGCAGTCCAACTTCTCTCTTCAAAGAATCCAGTTTTGTTTCAGAGATACACTTGGGCCTCACACTCTGCCTAAAACAGTTTGAATTATCTGAAATCACTGGAGTCACACAACATCCCATCTTTTGAGAAAACAGCCTGTTATTTACAGCAGCTCTTCAAGCAGTTTTGAAGCAGGACACCATGGCAACCTGGTAGATCTGGACTAAACCATACCTACCCCAGCTTGGCACCCAGTCTGTGCATACAGTTGTAATCTGCAAATGGCTCATTTTCCACAGATGGAAATTCTTCATAATTTATATGTAAGTGGGACTCATACTAAGAAAGAAAAAGAAATATCATTCATAGCTTTCAGGAAACAACAGGTTATTTATTGTTCTCTAGAAAAAATGTTATATAAATTATTTCAACAAAAATACAAAACCATTTCCTGTGTTCAATTCAGGCAACACAGATCTTGGGATCCCAACCAAGTCACTCAGCAAATAATAGTCACTTTTGCAAAGGTTATCTTATGTATTTCTCAGAACAATTTGCACATCAAAATAACATATATTCCTTCACCCTCTGCTGACATCAGCAGTAACATTCAAATGAACCAACTGAAACCACAAAGCCCCCAAGTTCCTAGCAAGGCATTGCTGGCAAGGTTCTCCACATACTGAGGACAAATAACTGCAAGTCATGCAGTTAACTCAAAGCACAGTGTGCAGCACAACTGCCACACAATGCACAGTTCCACTCAGACACTGCAGGTAGTACCTCAGCTGTTCTCCTGACAAACGTCTGTGTGACATCCAACATGCACGTGTACTCTGTAAGTTCAATCAAGTTTTTCCTCAGCTTTTCTTTGTTTTTATTCACTTCCCTCAATTCTGTCTCCAGCTTCTGCAACTGTTCCTGTTACACAAAGAAAAGTGACACAGAATCAGGTTTGGAAATTGGGGGAGGATTAATTTTAAGTACATGTTAATTTGGCTGAATTTCAGTTTACCAAATTCCTAAGCGCAGTTGATGCTATTACTCAGTCTGCCAAAGATTGCTTCATACTGAGTGTGCCTGATCCACCACCAGCACCCATTAAGTTTGTTGTTATGACCCTAATTTGTTTCTGAGCTAAGGCATGCTTGGAATTAGAACCTGGAATAGCACAGTGTGACACCTACCTATTCTATTGACAGTCTTACACTAAAACAAAACAGCGTTCAAAAGTATATTTGCATTTTACAAGCTTCTTCTGACATGATACCAGGAAAAGCATTCAGAGAAAAGAGCATTCTGTGATCACTAAGCAACCAACGCGGGAAACTGCAAAGCCTTGGGCACTTAGAACTCCCACACTCTGAAAAATAAGGATTCAGGAAAAGTCCTGAATAAATCCCAAAGCAATAAACAAGGCCCAAGGCCTACACCTACATCCAGCAATTTATGGGAACAGGGCAATGCACCAATCCATCAAAACAAAAGAGGTGACAACAAACCCCACAAGTTAGCTTTATGCCTTCCACAGAATTTTGTGGCAACGTAACATCTTCAAAGCAGACTCTGAAATAATACTGGCAAAAAAAAAAAAAATCTGGATAAAGAGAAGTAAAGGTTTCTGTCCTGACATGCCCCTATGTAAATTAGGTCCTAAGTGATGAAATAGAAAGCAATCCAATTTGAAATAAAGTTCCAAAATCTGGTACTAGTTTTAGCAACCAGTGCTTGAACAAGTTACCTGGATTTCTAAAATGTGTTTCAGCAAGGGGGCAGGAGGAGCAACATCTCCTTCAGGAAGAGGAATATCTGCCTTTTTAATTTCTTGTACTAAATAACCTGGAGTGAGAAGAAAAACACAATCAGAAATATAAGAGTATCACATATACTTCCCAGAAAACTACACAGCCATTGTGAGGATGCTGATCACACTGCAGCATCGGGGAGTAACAAGTTCCTTCATTTATTCTGGCAACCATTCACAAAGAGTCTTCTTCAAAAAGAACACAAGGAAAGGGGTGAGCCCTCTGCAGAGGGAAGGTGCTTATGATGTGCTCGGAACACAAGACTTCCCTTGGAAGCTCACAGAAGGAACCTATCCTCAGAGACATCTGACTGAAGCTTTCCTATCAACAGCATTTTTTAAGAAGCTTTTAACATTTCACAGTATGTCTTTGTTGCTGCGAGTATCACTTTCTAATGCCATCTGCAAAAAAAATGATGTTCTGCTCAACAACTCATGTTTGGAATACAGTGTTCAAACAAGGAGGCTTAAGTAACCCAGCAACACGTGCAGCTCATGCTGGGCAGCGCCACGGCCACGATAGCTGCTGGCATGTTTGGCATGACCAGCACATGCCTCCAGTAAGACATTCCAATAAAAGAATCCTTCAACAGCAACCTTTCCTCAGGATGCACTGAAGTGACCTGCATCGTGGTAAAGCTCTGCAGCTTTTCCTCTGTGTACTGACTGCCACGTGAAAGCAATTAATAGCCTGAGATGTTCTGGAGAGTGCTTGGAAGTTAAACAGTGCTGAATTGTGTGATGTGAAGGAAAAAAAAAAAAAAAAAAAGGATTTATCTTATAGCCAAGGGAATATCCAGAGCAAAGCTTCCATTTTCCCAGCAGTACGTTAAGCATTCAATACAGAAACAGTCTCAACTATTCATCAGCAACAAACTGGCAACTCTTCTTCACTTCTGAGCTCAACCAAATAAAAAGAAATAATAGAACAGAAATATCAAACACATACATGTTGTACAGAAAGTACATCTTATAGCTGAGAAAATTCAGAGACAGCACTAAACCACTGGAGCTGCCCAGAGGCTGTGCAGACCCCAGCTGCAGATGTACCCACTTTGTATGTTCTGACCCAGTTCAGTACTACAGTCACTGGTAGTACTGAAGCCACCTCTGGCTCTGAAGGTCCACAGATACTGTGTACACAGACTTTTTTAATGGATACAAGAATTTTATAAGATTCTACAAAATTCAGACAGTACAACGCTGGGAAAAAAAACAAACAGAAAAGTTGTAGCTGAAATCAATGCTTCCATCAGTACTCCCACTTCACCGAAGTAAATTCAAATAATGCCTCAAATGAGAAAGGGAAGGTATGAAAATAAAGCTCACCAAGAATTCTTTCCATTTCTTCACATTTCTTTACTTCATTCACAAATTTTCTCTGAAACACACTTACATTTGGGTTGAGCTGAGGAAGGACAAAATATTTAATAGGTAACATGAAAACAACCACCCCTATAAAGCACAGTTTTTGTGTGACTTCATGGAGCCAGTGCTACATGCACGTATGTGTGCTCTTTCTACAAAGTGCTTTTCATCTGGGAAGCTATTAAAGGAAAAAGATTTGTCTTTCAGTAGTAGCAAGGCTTTACCGAGCCTGAATCATCAACATCTGCCCTTCTTTTTACTCAGATAACTAAGTAACTAGATCTACTAGAGAAACCACTCCCAACCTTATTCCTAAGATTTTAAAACACTGCTTAAAGACTTCAAATTAACGACCATGAACCTTGACAGAAGCAGGTTTCTTCCTGTTGTATTTTGGTTTGTTCGGGTTTGGGTTTTTTTTTTGCTATGGAGTTGCATAGAATCTCCATGGATTACTAAGCATTCGTAGATACTTTTATGCACTTCCCAATAGCATGTAATGCCTCTGGCTGCATATTCAACTTTCAAATCAGGAATACATGGAACGTGCCTCTAGAAATCTCTATGATATACTGACAGACATACCTCCTCCTACTGCCAAATTAGCAGCCAGATAGCAAGTTTTCCTTACAAATATCTTTTCTCCTGCATTTCTGAAGATAAATATGCCAAAGTCTCTGTCATCAAGGAAACGTCATATAATTACAATAAGATAATTCAAAAACAAAGTTAATTATTACCCAACCCATTTTCTAAGCTATGCACCTGGCTTCCTCCACAGCAAGGGAGCAGACATTGCACACTCTTGACAGTCAGTGAGGTTGAAGAAATAAGCTTACAGAGCACTTGGATGTGTCTATCAGTCTATCAGGGGATGAGAAGCCTACTCTGGGGGTAGAAGTATGCCTAGGTGGCCAAGAAACCCAACAGGAGATGGGGTTGTATCAGCAACAGTGCAGCCAGGAGCAGGAGGGCACTTTCCTGCTGTGCTTGGTGCTGGTGAGGCCGCACTCTGAGTACTGTGTTCAGTGTTGGGTCCGTCACTAAAATAAAGACAGCAAGGCCAGGGAGTGCATCCAGAGAAGGGCAGCAGAGCCATGAGGGGTCTGGAGCGCAGTCCTATGGGAAGCAGCTGAGGGAACTGGGATGGTTCAGTCTGGAGGATGCTCTGGGCAGACCTTCAGGCTCCGTACAACTCCCAAAAAGAGGCTGCGGCCTCTGCTCCCAGGTACCTGCGGCAAGCCGGGAGGTGACGGCCTCACGCAGCGCCAGGGCACGTCCAGGTCGGGTATAAGGGAGAAGTTTTTTCTCAAAGAGCAGTCAGGCGCCGGCACGGGCCGCGCAGGGAAGTGGGGGGCTCAGGAACCGACGGTCCCCGCGGACCCCTTCCAGAGCGGGATGCTAGGCGAGCTTAGCGGTGATCGCGACGGCGATACGGGGCTCAGGCCGCAGCTCGGCCCGCGGAGCACAGCCCCCAGCCCAGCCCGCCCAGCCGCCCCTACTCACATCTCGGAACTCGGCCAGGCCGCGCTCCCCCACNAACATATATATATATATTTACAAAGTGGTTCTTTCGACATCAACGTTTTTAAACTGAGAAATTCTCCCACACTTCAGAAAAGCACGGGGTCCCCAGCACTGCTGCGAGCACAGCAAGGAACGCCAGCGCCAGCCCAGCGGCCAGACGCCGCGAATACGGCTCTCCTGCAAAAGAAGAGGACAAAACGTCTATAAGCACGAGAGCTACACCTTAGACCCAAAAGAGAGACGTTTCTTCTGCTACTCTAAGAAATGAACGCATTACCGAGGAAAACAAAAATTAAATGACTACTTCTGGACTTTGAAATGCACATTTCCTACTGCAGATCATTGTTCCACAAAAATTCACCACACTCAGTGATGTTTCAAAGAAATAAAGGCAGTTTGTGGTGCTGCATGTTGCTGATTATCCCTACCTGTGTAGAATTGTGTCAGTGGATAGAACAGCTGCTGCCAGCACACGTCATTTCGATCACAGTCAAATTCGGTGTAATTAATCTGAAATCTGAGAAACAAAAGTGCTCATTAAGCCACAGTGCCAGCAGGACAAGTAGAAGAAAGGGGGGATAGGTGACCAGCTTACAGGAGGAAGAAAAAGTTATTCTCCTATACATTTTCCCTCTGATGAACGCAGAACTTCTTTACCTTTCACCTTTCTAACTCTGCAAGGTGATGCAGAGGCTTCTGAGGGAACCCCCTGCAGCAGAGCCCTATGCAGTAGGTGCTAGGACCTTCCTGCTCTGCACTCCAGTGGATCACAATAACCCTTTGACCCATGTGAATTACATTTTATCTGCTTAACTTTATGTCGAGTGTCAAAGTGCTTACAGAAGTTACCTGGTCATTGGAGCCGGGGGCTGAGCTGGCACCTGGATAAACTGAACAGAAGCAGTGATGGGAAGAAGGCTGGCAGTGTTCCCACAGGTAAGCCCACACTGGAACTGCCATATGACTGTTGAGTAACTGGAAGAACGTGTGTGACCATTATTAGAGGGCTGCAAGTGGAAATGTAAAGCTTAAACAAAGCCACGAAAGGAGCGTTTAGGAGAAGGTTGATGATCTCTGGATCTTCATCACCATGGAGATGAGGCGGACTGAACACATTTTCATTGGTAAAAATCGATCTGGATATAAGCAAGTCTCAAAAATGAAACGTTTGTTTATCAAATACCCAGAGACACAGCTGTGCTCTACCTGATCTGCACAGCGAGGATCTCTTCCCTGGGAACCCCCTGCACTGCACCCACAACTGCAGAAATGATGCGAATGTTGAGATTGGCAGGAATGTCTGGACAGATGCCTGTCAGATCTCCAGGGCTTGCACTCATGCTGGGATTAGATGGATCAAGTCCTGTGGAGGAACAGAGTTAAACAGATACTATGGAAAATATGATCTCTTCCACACATATATTACTGTCACATGGCAGTGAAACATGGGTAACTGTTGCAGAAAAATATATTCTCTATATGAAATATACATAAAGAAGCATATAGTCCATCACCAGAGGAGTAAAATACCAAACATCACATCAACAGCCTGATTGTTAGACGCATCTGCACTATGTGTGTATGAAGTTATACACATCTTTGCATATCTGGATGGATGGACCCAGACATCTTCAGGCATCTGAGAGTACATGCTGGTTTTATTTTGAGATCTTCTAAGTGCACATTTTAACAACGTGAACTATGACTAAAACCACCAACATCACTCACGTATAATTTCCACCCAGTCGTTGAGATCACTGGAATTGGAATTGCTTCTCTTTCCAACATGAGTAGCTTCTATTAACGAATTCAGTTTTGCAGTTACATTTGCTCTGCGAAACAAAAACATCAGCTCACACAAAAAGCAAATCCACTGCATAAATGGGGTTACATTATTGCTGTGCCATAAAGTCAGTTTCCTCTGAAAGATGCTATCACTCAGTTAAAACAAACCTCAGCTACTGACTTTTCTGCTAAAGGGAGGAAGCAGTCCACTCCAGCATAACCCTCACTTAAATACAGGGAAATCTGAATGGAAACATTACAGTAAATTACCCTTTAAAAAAGGAAAAGCATCAACTGCAGAAACATGCAATGTATATGAGAACATCTGAAAAGAATGCAACAGTGCTGATGATAGAAACTTGTAAAAAATGAACAATCAACACAGCTCACCTTAAAAGGCTGCAATCTTCATGAATGCCAACCTCCAGAACGCATCCAGAGAACGAGTCTACCCCGAACACAACCGCTGTGCGAGCAGCTTCCGCACACAGACCTCGGCCAGCTGTGAATTGAGAAGATCTTATCAGAGGATTCTCACACTAACCTTTCAATCTCCAGCTCCCAATGCTGTGCAAAAATTGCACACATTAGGATGCAAAACACCAAGCAGTACAATTCAAACATGAAATCAAGTTTACTCCATCCTAATTCCATTCTCCATGAAAGAGCAAATTCACATGCTCAGCAATCTTGTGAATTGAGCAACTGCTCAGTATTTTAAACCTTCATTTTATACTGAATGCTCGAGCATTTCAGGATACTTAAGGTACTTTGTTATCACTAAACGCAAATTCTCCAATCAAGCTTGAATAAAAGCTACGGAATAGTGCAGAAAAGCACAGTTTGGCATAGAAGAGATTCTGAAGTAAAACATGTATAAGAAGAAAGTATTTTACTATTAACTAAAGTTGAGGATGCAACCTTATGACTCAGTACCTGGCTGCCACATTTTTAAGCTGCCAGCAGTATCAGAAGCATTCATATTTGCAGCTCTCACTGGATTTCCAACTTGATAACCTAAACACAGAAGGAGTTGTGAACATTTTATAAGAATCTATAAGCATTAATACTGACTTCTCCATTACAATAGCCTCATTTTAAATAATCAATACTGAGCTTAAAAGCCAATCACTATTATTACAGCTGACCACACAAGAAGAGGGGAGGAGGGGTACCAACATAAGTATGAAAGTGGTATAAAACATGGGCACTGGTAATGACCAATCCAGTACAAAAATCTGTTCTTCTAAGAAGCAAAATAAGGCATTAATACCTGGATTATCAGACATGTCTGCTGCATTATCACTCTTTAAGCTTACAAATTCAGCTGTGAATCTCTGTGTCAGTATTTCTGGTAAGAGAAAAAGAAATGGCTTTACTTTCAAATACGTAAATTAGCAGCAAGTATATTGTTTATATGGGATACAGACCTCTATCCTTCATCAGCACCTGACCATTCAGGATAATACAAACTGATGGAAATTTGCCTCGTACATTTTCTTTCCAAAGAAAATTCTTTTCAATCAATACTACTATTGAAGATATCCTATCAAGGACTTTGTACGCTTAAGAAACAAAAAAGTAAACAAAAAATCTGTAAAATAAATGTCAAGATACCTCCATCACATAAACTTCCAAGGAGGACTGTGACATTTACTCCCTCTATGTTGTCATCTTCCCAAAAGAATGCATAATGCTCTGCAAAAGTTACATTTTGACACGAAACCCCAGCACTAGGGAGGTCTTCTGCAGAAGAAAAGAAAACATGCTATAAGCAAAAACATAGCCCATTAGAAAGCTGTAACTGAAAAGTAACTGAAAAATCTCTTACGATGTTCAAAGTTCTGGAAAATATATCATTCCTCTTTTTGACATTTATTTTACTGTTAAAGTCCCATCATGCAAGGACTCTGTGCTGCATTTAGAGTAGAGTCCTTTTGTTTATCAATATTCTAACACCTGCAGTTCCAGTTCCTGTTGTAGTTCACCATTCTCCCTCCTTACGAGCAAAGCATAAGGCTTTACTCCATCAACTACTGGGGCTCTCTGGACTCAGGATTCCCTCTCCTTTCATTTCACCCCACCATCATCTCCCAGAAAAACTAGTGTGGATTCAGCACTATCCTGTATTATCCTCCCCACTGACTGGGAACCACCATTGTAAAATAAAAGCTTCCTCATTAGCTCAAGATCCTTAAAAAGGCACAAGAGTGTACAAAACAGACACATCCTGCCACTGCTTACAGGCAGCCTGCCCTGCCTGTTTTTTGTTGTTGTTTTGTTCTTCAAATATTGGAAAACATACGATATCCTTCCTAGGAATCACAACTGGTAAACATTTTAGGCATTTAAGTCATCTGTGTCATCCAGGTTAGTTAAGAAACATGCTAATTACAAAGCAGAAACGTACCACTTCTAGTGACGAATTTGCCCATGTCAGTGATGGTTCTGTAGATCACATTTTGTTGGATGAATTCTGAGAATAAAGAACAATCACTGCAGTAATCCCAATAAAAGAGGCATGTACTATATCACATCCAAGGTACACTCCTTTTTGTTATGAAAGCTGAGTGTACTTAGAAAGTTAATTTTGGTAATGACCAGGCAGGTTACATATTATCAGAGCACAGCTAATTATCTCTGGACCTTACAAAGGTAAGTGTAGATAAACACAGTTAGACAACTTAATTAGGTGGCATAAAATAAACTCTCCTCATGCTGGTAATCACATCATATCAAACTCCAGAATGATGTTTCATACGTTTACGCTTTTGTAATGCAGAAAGTAAGCACTTCGAACTCTTAAAATGATGGTACTGCACCCTCCTGACAGAGGCAAGGAGGCAACAAGGATATGAAAACAGTACTACAGATGCTTCCTTATGCCACTTACAGCCATATGAGTCACCAGAAACAGATGAATAGGAAACAAAGGCTAACCCCACTGCTTCTCGTATCTTCAGTCTTGGGAAATTTGGAGAAGCTTGGTAGAAGGTTATCAGAAATAGGATGGTAACATCCCTAAACACCGAACTGTAGCTGTGTAGCTACCATATCAACAGTCCTCTCGTTCATTCCGACTCTGGGGAACAAAAGCACATTTCTGTCAGGGCTACGCAGTGTACCTCCTGTTCCACTGTTGATTCTCACATCATGGGGCAGTCCTTCCTTGTAAGATGCTAACTCAGCAAGGCACTTCACATCAAAGTCCAGCAGGTACGCCACAGGGGCATTTCCAACACACTGCCCCACCAGGGATTGCTGCAGGTAGTTCAACAGAAACGTGTGTTAGCCTTAACAGCAAGAAAAAAAGCACATTAGTCAATAAAATGTCCCGACAATGTACTATAGTCACGTGTGATTGACAAACAAGTAATCTGCGTAAAAGAGATTGTAATTGGTTGTAATTCTTTCGAAAACTATCAGTTTTAATATGCAGTCTGGAGTCATCAAAATTAGATAAAATAATTGTAACTAGTAAGTCTGCAACACAGAGAAGGACTTAAAAGAAAAAAAAGAATACAGCCAGATCAAACAAAGAGAAAGCAACTATAGTGATCAGCAATGCAACAGGCAAAGGAAAAAATACAGGAATACAGTAAGCCACAAACCACAAATTGAGATGCAAATCTTGTTTTTATCTCTTGAAATAATTAAAACATTACCATCTGGAGGGGTGAGCACAGGATTAGGAAAGATAATGACTATTTTTAATAATGATTTTGTGCTTGGTGAGAAATACATTCCACCAGTTCACAAGAGCAAGTTACAGAACTTGGTTACAAACACAAAAGAATGTGATAAATGGAGAATTTCACATGAGCCAAGAGGAATCAGAAGCTCCTAAACATGAAGTGATTACCTGAGGGATGGTAAAATACTCATCATCCTCTGTCATGATTGGATCCCCTGGTCTGTAACCAGTGAAAAGTTTCCCAGGAGAAGTTTCTACAGGGATCTTAAATGGAGGAACTCCAGGTGCAGAACTGCAAATAAGTTCCAAAAGGAAACAATTCTTTACTCTCTACATTTCACAAGTAATTAAATGTCTGCCTCCAAGTCCCACATTCTCATAAGTACCAATTATATTTCTCCATTTGCATTTAAAGTCCCCAGTTTAAAATTATAATTTCAAAATAATTTCACTGTAAAAAACACTTCGCAGTTTCAATATAATGTCAAAAATGCGTGTTGAGAAAAGAAGTATTTTAAGACTTACATAGAGCCATCATAAAAATAGCCAAGAAATGGTGTATTGTTAAGAGAAGACTGTACACAAAGGAAGGGAAACCAATCAGGAGTATATTCTGTTGTCTGTGTAGAGCACAGCTGATCAAAAGGTGGGTTTACATCCCCACCAAACACTCCAGTGAAACACGATCCTTTAAATAATTCCTTCAAGTCTGGTGTACACTCCTGGAAGGGAAAAGAACATCTTAGTGCAGGAATTGCTCTACCATAGCCACTACTGCCATAATTGCAGGTAGCCAAGCCAGCTCTGTAGACAGATGTCATATTTACTATTAGAAATACCAGAAAACCCAGGCAAACGCTCCTTACAGTTTGAAATACTCAGTAATTCTCTCTCTTTCTCTCTTCAGACAATAGAAAGAGCATAGACATTTTGAAAACATTTCATCAAAGTTTAATACGAAATAAGTACCGGATCACAGCAACAACGAACATCACAAGCTCCATCTGTCAAGTCACAAGGACAAGAGCCCAAGGGCTGAAACGCCTGGTTAGGGATGACAGATGCATTTTCTATAAAAGAGTTACAAGAAAAGAAGAGAAAATTCAGGTCACATAGACAGGAATCCCAAGCAGCAGACCACACACATTACAGCTTATTCCACTTGCATATGAATTCTTTATCCTTAAATGCTAACGAAATTTAATCTCTCACTGCTGCCCAAATCCAATTTTTTATTTTTTTATAAATAAAGGGAAAGTTAACACCACTTCTTTTTCAGGATATCCAAGCACTTACCCGACACATTTCCCATAAAGGAAGAGTTGGCATATATTTCAGCTTGAATTAGGAGATGTGCCAGCACCACTGAACCACTGCAAGCTAAAACCTGAAGCGTTTCTTCCACACAGAGAGGTGTTGTGCAGCAGTTGGTGGCATTGGGCAAACATAACTGCAGATTTCTAGTGAAGGTTACAGTCACTTTGGATGCACCCTGCAAAACACAAAATGACAGATTCAACAGCTTGCATCAAATTAGAGCTCTTTCTACCATTACTCGCCAGGAAGCATAGGCAGTTCTGGAGAGGAGAACGAGAAACTAGTGACAAAGCTGCACCTTAGCAGCTTCCAATGTGGGTATCCAGATGATGGGATACTTCAAAGGCAAAAAGGGCAAGGCACTCAACTGAGCTGTTAGTAAAGTAACATTAAACTAGCACTTCTAATATATGATCTGTCGAGCCTTCCTATTTTAGGTAAGAATCAGTGCTTTACATACCACACCAGGTGCTACGCTCAAATCCCAATCACCAGCTCTTTCACTTCCACTGCAGTTTGGAACTTGCAAATTTCCTATATCAAAATAAAAACTTAAGTATGTCCATTTGTTTCACCATCACTTAGAAAAGACTGGAGGGGAATAAACTTCAAGCTTCTCCCATGGTTTCAAGCTGGCACATCCCTAAGCCCAGACAACAGACTCAGCAGAAGAGTAAGGGACTGAGCACACAGTCTTTCAGAGTTCTGATTTCAGTGACGATTAAAGCACTGCATGGTGGGACAGGACAGACTCTGAACGGAGCTGTAGTGGGGCCGGGGGCCAACGAGGGACCCTCACAACTCAAACGGTTCTGTGATGGTTCTCCCAGCCGCACTGTTGTTATTTGGGTAATTTTAGTGGCAGGGAAAAATGTTAAGAATTCGAGTGTGGCGGTGGGTTTTGTTTTTTGTTTTCGAATCTGCATGTCAATAAAGCATTCTTACCTGTCTCTTTATCTATAGCATCTAAAACAATAGAAAAATTAACGGCTGAAGAATCTCCAAGAAAAAACGAACTGACTCTTAGCCCAGACATGTGGATAAACGAAGGCTGAAAGACTGGGGTGGGGAAAAAAAAAAACAAAACACATATCAACATACACAGCCACCGAAAAACCGCCGCAGCTGTGAGGCGCACCATGCTGCGCCCCTCAGCGTGGGCAGGATGCCGCGGCTCATCCCTCCCCTCACACGCGGCTCCCTCCCATCAACAGCCGCCCCTCTCCTCCCTTTCCCTTTCTGTTTCCCTTTCTCTTTCCCTCCCACCCACCGGGCTCCTCACGGTGCTGCCCCACGCACGGAGCCGCCAGCAGCAGCAGTATCAGCACCCCGAGCCCGGCGGCCGCCATGACGTCAACAAGCACCGCGCCGCCCGGCCGCCATCTTGAGGCGGCAGTGCCGCTGCCGTGGCAACGGGGAGGGCGGGAAGCGCTGAGGGAGCGGCCGCTCCGCCTCACAAACACCCAGCGCGCCCTGCGAGAAAAGAGCCGACTTTATTCCAGAAGCTTTAGTAGAAAGGGAATTCGAGATACAGCCTTCAAACAGAACGGCTCCCGGCGGCGAGGATGCGCGCTGACGACGACAGCCGCGCTGACCGCAGACAGCTGTGCACTGCGACGTGGCACACACGGCTGCACGCAGAGCAGATCGTTGTGTTGTGCTTTTTTTAACCAAAGCAACATGTGGAAGCACGCTGTGTGCTCCCACACTCAGATACATAACACACTGATCCAAAACCATTCCAGTTTCAACGCACAACACTGAAGACTAACCATCTAACATTTGCATTTTACAAAGAGGCCCCTTCTCACTAATGAACGTGGTCTTGTTTCCCTTGGGAAGGGCACCTGCACATCACTGCTCCAGTGGCAGTTACCTGCTGAGCAGCAGCTCTACAACTGGTACAGAACCAAAAGCACCATCAAAGGAAAAAAAAGAACATGAAAACATGAGCGTGCACGTGCTGGAGAATTAACACCCTTAACAGGAAGGTGTGTTCTAAGCCATTTTGAAACGTTAGGCTTTCTTATTCTGAATTTGACCCCATTTCAGTGCCCAGCCAGCCACTGAAAGCTCACAGAATGCTTTAGTCCTTGAATAGCAGCACTGAGATTCAGACCCTACACATCAGCACTGGTCATAACTTACCTCTGCACCAACATATGATTAAAAACAATCAGAGCTTTCTTGTCTTTCAAAATAACTTGGAGGTTTGAAACTGCAGTGGCGAGAATACTTCTAACTTCACAATATCTTAACAACCTGTAACTTCTGGTTTTAATTACAATTGGAATTTAAAGCAATACAGATTACCTGCTAATACAGTGATTTGTTACTACATAGAAAACATGACTTAAATACTTTAAGAAAAAAAGTAGTAAGACTGCATACAGTTCTCTTTCATATCCTGTAAAAAGTGCCATCAACTTCTCAAGAATGTTCCACTTCATGGAATCACAGGATGAGGTAACAGTGTATTTGCATTGCATTGTTATACAGACAACTTTAACTTCTTCTTCTTAGCTTTCATGACAGGTGGCAGCGATATCTTGAAAGCGGTCCTGAAATAACATAAAAAAGGAACTGTCAGATACAACAAATGTATTTTCACACCCACTCTTGAAATAACAAGAAATACTTACTCGCATGTGCTGCAGATAGGACTGAAGTTGCAGAATACTGGAAAATAAAAGAATTGGATGCCATTAAAATAGTTCATTTTGAATGTAGGAAGTAAATGCATATTGATAAACTTACTTGACAAGCACACAGAGCATACGTAACCAATTTCAATGAGATTTCGATGACAGAAACATGCAGCTCTGTAGTCAACATGAACAGGAGGTGGAAGCACAAGCTGCAATCTCTGCTCTTGATCAGGGAGAAATACCCACTATATAAACAGAAAAAGATTTAATGTGGAAATTGCTGTATTACCATGTAAATGAAGTCAGTAAGATTTCACATCTGACAGAGGAAAAAGCACATGAAGACATACCAACAAGTACTGCAGGAGGGATGGCAGGTGGGGCACTTTCAGGTATATGCCACCTGTAATGTCACAAGCCTGGAAAGCAGAGAGCACGATCAGATAGTTCACTACTAAAAGGAAGGCAACAGTTTCTACTAGTCATGGCAAAAGAAGAACAAAACAGTAATAAATTGGTACAACCGGTGGGTACAAAAAGACTTCTTGTGGAAAATAAATGCTGAACAGAGAGAGTGTTTTACCAACATAAAAATACCTAGACACTGTCACATAGAAGAGTGTAATAATGTCTCTTTTTCTGGTTTAAAAATATGAAAGTGCTTTAAAATACATCAAACCATCTAGCCTCAAGTAAGTATGAATTACTGTAAACAGCAAATAAGAATGGAGAAGCCTGTACCTGTTGTAGAAGGCCTGAATCAGAGTCCAAGACACAAGCATCAATCAAAACACTCTGCAAGCAAAGAGATCCGCAAAAAAAAAAGGAATTCAGCTAGGAACAATGGAGTCTCATCCATGTCATCCATGTTTTACCAGCTGCAGGACCACCACAGCAATAAGAAGGCTCCTTCCCTTGGTCAGAACAAACATCCACATTTCTAACACCTCCCTTCCAATGCATGGCAATAAGAAAACTATCAGCAAAGGTATCTCGTACACTGAACCCACAAGGCAGGACAGAAGGCTACTGCCCAGACTTTCACAGCCATCTCTAAACAGTCCAACAGATGCTTCGTGATAAGATGAAGCAATAGGATCTGATTTTTAAACTTGGTTACCTTTTACCCTGGGCATGACGGTCTTCACTTCAAAGATTCCTTAACCAGATCCCAGACATAACATAACTGAACAATTTTTCTCACCCTTTACACACTAATGAAAGATAATATATATCAAACAGCTTCACCTGTTTCTGTGCTGCAAAGATCACATTCATGAAATTCATATATTGCAGTGCACTGTCTTCTGCAGCTTTTATGACCTAAATAAAGCAATTCACATTTGTTAGCCCATTTAGCATGGATAGATTTCAAGACTAATAGAAGGCTAACAGCAAAGCTCTTACCAGAATCCTTGATTTCATTTCCTGATTGGCTGATTATAAAAAGAAAATAAAAGCGCATGAGTACATCCACCCCCTGCAGTTGTCCCTACAATACTGTAATACCTGACACTTTAATCAAATATCCAACAACCAAAACGATAGATCTAATAGCTCAATTAAAGCACATGTATGAAACTGTCCAATAGTTCAGCTGGTATAGAAAACAGCAGAAATATGTGACAAACATCTGTAGTATAATTCAGATCTGTTATGAAAGTGAGCCTATTTCATGGATTGTCCAAGAGCAATTAGGTATTCAGCCAAAAAGAAATAGCGAAGGCTGTTCATCAGCAACTCATTGCTTCAAACACCTATCTCAAGTTAAAGGGTATATACTCAAACTTGCTTTTATGCAAATATGCATTTTTTTCTGTTACTGCTATTCAGTTTTTTGTTTAAGCACTCGAAAGGCATTACCTTTCATCTCTTTGCTCATCCTGTTAATATCTACATTAGGTGACATTAAGGAATCTACATTCTATTCATGGAAGCAACACCAGAATCTACCCATGTAAACACTACCTCAAGCAATACACATTGCAGTGAGAGTGATCCACACTTATTAGGCAAACATTTCACTTGTGAAAATTAATATAGAATACACTAATAGTTGTGACTGTATTGAAGCATAATTAATGTTATAAGAAACAGCCTTAAAGAAACAGATAAAACCTTTGAAAACTGTCATCAAAAGGATACAACAAAGTGCTTTAGCAAGTGACCCTGCTAGGAGAGTCTCTGTTTGCTGGCCCACCATGTCAGCTGCAATGCAAAATACAGAAATTACTTTCATATGCAAAAGCATTTGCTAAGGTTGATCACATGCAGTGCTGCAGTTTTACCTTTGCCATATTAAATCAGTGCAGTCCCCCAGTGTCAATCAAAGTCCCCTACTCTAAACATATTAACATTCAGATGATCAAAAGAAAGGAAATTCCTCCAACTCCTTGAGAACATTTTGCAATTCGGTGTATGAAACCCAGCATTTTCTTTTCCTTACTTTTGGTCATGAGGTCTTTAATCTCTTCAGCAATTGCCTCATTTATTGCTGTTAACAGCTCGTATTTCCCATCCTTGCTGCCAGAACAATTAGACTCCACAGAATTACCACCATCTCCAAGGAGGTCTGCAGAAGCCCAGCGCTTGCCAGGGTACAAGAAACGGCTGAAAGAGAGGAAGAACAAAGTACTATGGCTGCCTTTAGGCCTGTAAGGAAAAAGCCACCACACACTAACCACTATAGACAGCAATATTTTGATGTGAAATTTCAAATAACTTGAATTCTTTAGACATTAAAGAGGTTACACAAGTCAGGAAGTGTTCATGCCCCAAATGGTTCCCCTCCCACCTTTCAAGACATCTTTTAAGCAAACTGGCCAACAGATACCATGCCTGCACCTGCACAGAGATTCTGAGACTTGTGAATATCTTTGTAGAAAATGCCAACCAAATAGAAAACTTCTGCCACTTTCATTCTCTTTCTTGCTTTGGGTAAGGCACTAAACCAGATCATTTCTCTCCTACAGCGTACTGGGATACAGACATAGAAAAACACAGTTCAAACTGTTGTGGTGGTGCAGCTGCTGTACCTTTCCTGCGTGTGACTCGCGATCACAGCAAGCTTGTTGGTGCGACTCAGGAACAGGTGCGAGTTCCCCAGAACCATTGCTGCGTCGATGCATTTTGACAGGGTGAACTGACCCAAAAGAAAAGAATAATTCAGCAAGATGACACGCACAGCTAACTGACACACACAGCTGCCGTTAGGAGAACTGGAAGATGTAGAGATTCCTCTCTAACAGGGAGCATCCAGGCAACGCTTTGACAAATGCATGATCACAGAACCATATGTGTACCCCGTGCCAGTGCCTCACCACCCTCAGAGTAACAGCTTCGACCTGACACCCAGTCTGGATCCCTCCCTTTGAAGCCATTCCCCCTTGTCCTAGCACAGAGACCCTGCTGAAGTCTGTCCCTTCTCGCAGCCCCATCAGACCCTGTCGGGCCGGGCTCAGCTCAGCCCGCAGCCCTCTCTTCCCGGGCCGCACAGCCGCAGCTCTCAGCCCGTGCTCGCACGGAGCGGTTCCACCCCTCGATGACTTTTGTGGCCCTCTGCACGCACTATGTCTCCCCTGTACTGAGGGCTCCACACATGGACACAACATCGGTTCAAAAAGCATCCTAACACTTACGATACCTGATAACAGCAGCACTGCACAGAAACTAAAGGCCCATTTGCTGCCCATTTGCTATTTCTTTTCGCGTTTCCCACCGCCGTTTCCCGAGGACTCCCTCCGGAGCGGCCGGGACGCACCTCAGCCTCCCCCTGCGCCCGCTTCCCCCACCAGATGGGGTTGGTGTCGATGACGATGACCAGCAGGCTCAGCTCCTCGTCTGGAAAACAGACAGCGCTCACTGCAGGAGGCCGCTCCCGGAGCCGCGGGGGTGATGCTCGGCTCGGCTCGGCCCGGCTCCCCCCCCCCCCCCCCCGCTCCCCCCCGCCCCCCTCGCCCCGGCTCGGCCCGGCCCGGCCCACCCCCGGCNCCGCCGCGCCGCGGCGCCCTCCGATGACGTTACGTGGAGCGCTACGTCATCACAATGCGCCGCGCGGGGCCGGGGCGGCCATGAGCACGGACGGTAACGGGGCGCTGCGGGAGGCGCGGGGGGGCCGGGCCGGGCCGAGCCTGAGGCGGCCCTTTGCCTTTCAGACCTGATCGAGACCTTCAGGGCGCAGCTGAGGGACGACCCCGACGTCGCCTCGGCGGTGGCCGCCATCCGCGCGCTGCTGGGCTTCCTCCGGCAGGACCGAGGTGGGCGCCGACCTCCCGCGGCCGGGTCCGAGCAGGGGAAGCCCGGCCCTGACCGCGCCGCTTTGCCCCCTCCCCCCCCCCAGGAGAGACCATCCAGGGCCTGCGGAGCAGCCTGCGCGATGCCATCGATACGCTGTCGCGGGTGGACTCGTCGGTGGCCGTCAACTCCGGCGGGGAGCTCTTCCTGCGCTTCATCAGCCTCACCTCGCTGGAGTACTCGGTAAGGCGCGGGCTCGGGCTGAGCCCCGTGTTGCAGGCCCGGCCGGCGGCCTCGCGGCAGTCGCTGTCCTTTCCAGGACTACTCCAAGTGCAAAGAAATCATGATCGAGCGCGGGGAGATCTTCCTCAGGAAGGTGTCTCTCTCGAGGAACAAGATCGCCAAGCTGTGCCATCCTTTCATCAGAGACGGAGCTGTAAGTAGGGCACGGCAGCCTGCTCGTGTCACAGCTCTGCTGCCTGCACTGCTGGGAAAGCACAGCAGGAAGGGGTGAAGTGCAGTCATATCCATGGCAGCAGTGGCTGAGGGGGACAGTGTTATCCCTGTGTACCCACAGAAGCCATGGCTTTATTTCATAAAGGCCCATCTCGTCCCCTCCTTCCATTTCCATGCCGTGCGTTACCCTGCGCTCCACCCTGAGTGCTGCTGAAGCATCACAAAATGAAGTTGCCATTTAATATACTGACCCTTGGCAGCATCAGGGCTGCCACATCAAGTCCATCTCACAGGGTGGCTTACTGTCCTACAATTTGTAGAACCAAGCAACATCGTAGAATTAAAGAACCATTTCAGTTGGAAGAGACTCTTAAGTCTCATATAGTCCCACTGCCCACTGTGCACAGGGACACCCACAGCTCCAGCAGTGCTCACAGCCTCATCCTCTGACCACAGGTGGCTGCAGGGATGGGGCACCACCACCTCTGTGTGCACCCTGTGCCACTGCCTCACCACCTTTACCATAAACAACTTTCTCCTTAGATCCATTCTAGATTTTCCCTCTTTTAGTTTGAGATCATAACATCATATGTTAATCAATAACATTAACATGTGAAGTAAAGGCCCCAACACCACTAACTGAAATGAATGTTTTTTAAAGCTCAGCAGAGGTAATATTTAATGTTTTCTGACAGAGGATACTGACACATGCCTACTCAAGAGTGGTCCTCAGAGTGCTCGAAGCAGCTGTTGAGGCAAAGAAGCGATTCAGCGTTTACGTTACTGAATCACAGCCAGACCAAGCAGGGCAAGTACTCATTAACTTGTGTTTGATCTGGGTTAAGAGGATAAACTACAGCTAGCATCAAATCTGTTCTAACTTAAGAAAAGCTGTTAGCCTTTTAAGTAGTCATGGGTTTCATTCTTTCAGATATTATTTTTCTAGCGTCATCTTTAAAGAAAGACTTCTGAGCTTTGTATTTGTTACTTAATAGGCAAAAAATGGCAAAAGCTCTGAGGAAGCTGAACATTCCTGTTACTGTAATACTGGATGCTGCAGTTGGGTAAGTCTGATCATTAAATCTTAAATGTTGTTCATCCCCATTTTAACATTGTTATATTTAAATTCCATGGTCTAACTACAGAAATTGTTACTTAGTCTGTCATAGTCATCAAACAAGCTAAGCAAGTTACACCTTAACCAAATATGCCTGCTGCAAAACTAGAACTTTGATGTTTGCCTATTAGGTCTGACTCCATCAACCTAAGCATAGAACTTGGGGAGATGTAGAGAAGGAGCCGAGGTACTAAAGAAAGCTACTTTGATTTTTCTACTTTATAAATGTTGTTTGTTTTTAAGCTAAATGTTCAATTACAGCATATACTGTCACATAGTGACTGCAGTTGCTTAGTTTCTCCCATCACTTATACAGCCGTCAAGGTCGGATACAGCTTGTACCATTCCTGCTGAGCAAGCAGGTGAAAGCTCATTCCAAGGATGTCTAACAACATGTGGTCTTACTTAGCTAATGGTAGCTAAAGCTACTTTAGAAAAGTGAGGAGCTGTTTGAATTCCTTCTCTCTGTTCTGTTCGTTGAGTCATTTGTCACATTATTTGCTAAGACTTGCATTTTTTCCCCTCCTTCAACAGCTATATTATGGAGAAAGTGGACCTGGTCTTAGTTGGTGCTGAAGGTGTAGTTGAAAGTGGAGGCATTATTAACAAGGTAAAAGAGAACCTATTGCATCATTCTGTAAACTCCACACTGTTAACATTTTCTTGGATATTAATCAGTGTAAGTCTGTTATTGTTGGAAATGTGGCAATATTAAGTCATATTAGTACTAATATTAATGTTATTTTCTGTGTGTGTCCACAGATTGGCACCAATCAGATTGCTGTGTGTGCCAAAGCTCAGAATAAGCCATTTTATGTGGTAGCAGAAAGCTTCAAGTTTGTAAGACTCTTCCCCCTGAATCAGCAGGACGTCCCGGATAAGTTTAAGGTAAGAGAAGTTCAGGTTGCTTCCTGCCAAACTAAGATCACTTACGTGTCTGCGAATAATTTTCTTCTAAGCACGCCTTCATTTATTTGTATCCCTCTACTGTAGTTTACTTGACACAGTACAGAGTTGCTCCATGTTCAAGTCAAACATCCAACATCCACAATTTGTCTTAATGCTCTCAGAGTTAGTAAAGCAGTTCCTTTGGGGCACAGGAGTAGCCATGGGCAAGAAACAGCTACATCAAGACACTTCAGAACCCCTGGTTGTTTGGTGTATAGAAGGTAGAACACTTGGGACCAAGGTGGCAGCACATGCTTCACTTTAACACAATCTTCTTCCTTCTGTTTTACCACAAATATCTGCTCAGGATTATAGCACTGCCCTTGGCCAAGAGAGGTTTTAGTTTGCAGCTGTGTAACAATTAACAGTCTCATTTCCTTCTAGTACAAAGCAGACACTCTGAAAACAAGTCAGAATCTAACAGAGGAACACCCCTGGATTGACTACACGTCCCCATCGCTTATCACATTACTGTTTACAGACCTTGGTGTGTTAACTCCATCAGCTGTCAGCGATGAACTCATTAAACTGTACCTGTAACTCAGTGGACGTGGTGTGCACTGTGTACCATATTTGATGACTGTCACAGTTCTGAGAGCCTGGGAGGTGATACAAGTTAGGTGGACATGGTGAAGAGACACACCATAAAAGGATTCGTGTTGTTATTGCCTTGGGCTGAGGCAGTGCCTGCAGATGGACCACTGTTTAAAGCAAAAAAAAATCCAAGTTGCTACAGCTTCTGAATGCCTTAAATAAATTATTTGAAAGATGGGTTATGTTGATATAGTAAAAGAGAATAACTTAGGGTGTATTCAGACTCATTCTCACTGATCTGTGAACAAAAAGCCCTGAAATAAATGCACTAAGGGAGAGCTGCAGCTCCAGCCAAATCATACAAGGGCAGTGCTTTTAGCTTTGTTCTTAACTGCAGTTCTTAATTGTGCTTATGGAATCCAGGTTTCTTTATGAAGAAATTAGATCCATTCCATCCTCTGCATCATTATTTTGTTATAAAAATACACGTTTATTGAAGTGGGAATATCTTAATGTGAAAGTCAGCATCAGCCTTCAGTCTCGGTCAGCAGCAGCTCCTTCTCTGCATTTACTCTGGCTACCTCCTGTTAGTCTCTTCTCAAACTCTTCTTCACTAATTTTCCCCTTCTTTAATCTTTTCAAGAGCCTTGTGTCATTCAGCAACTCTTCCATCTCCTCATCTTCCACATCAGAGCCCTGTTAGCCATTGAAATACCACATATTAAACAACACCAAAAGGCTTTCCTTCCATACAGCTGAACACAACAGAATTTTACAACCTAGATTTTGCCAGCAGTGCTCAAGCAGGAAATATACTCAATTTCTACAACCGATCTACAGACTAACTTGAGAATATAAAAAAACAAGAAAAAGAACTGTCACAGAAGTGCTGCTGGACCCCTTACAGGCAGTGCAGCCCATCCTGGCAGCAATATGCACCATCACCTGAGTGATGAGAAATTGTTTCATTCAGTGTTTGGCTTTAAAAAGCTTTTCCTTATGCTGTGCCTGTTCAGGACCTAGAAGGTTTTATTTCCTGTAATTCTGTTCTGCATCTCACTTCTGTCACGCTCAAACCCCACTGCTCTCTGCCTTTTGGAAGAACATGCTATGCTATAGTAATGACATGCAGTGTAATAGGATGGGTGCAGTTTACCTCTTCATGCTTCCTTTTAGCTGCTACTTTCTTCTTCTTCTCCCTTTTGGCTTTCTGCTTTGACCAGGATTTGTTCTTGACGATTTTCTTTTTTCCTCCACTTTCCTCTCTTTCCTTTCTCTGTTGTTCTAGTTGCTTTTGTCTCTGTTTTTCTCTATTTTTATCCTTAAATGCGATGGAGTCTGTATTAACAGTGACTGGAGTAAAGTCTGGAAAACATTTTCCTCTTAGCTCAGGCATCTTTGGCATTTTTAACAAGGCAAAACCTTTGGCAAGACTAGCAAAGTCCAGATCTGTTAAGATAAAAGATTACAAAGTCAGTTTCCTGCTGGATAAAAAGTTAACTTAAAAAGTGACAGGGAAAAAAAAAAAACATGAAACGTTATCTTGAAATTTGTCTTGAATAGCAGTAGCAATACTTGATCACATTTATGCTTAAGTCTGTTTTAGTCAGACTTATTAATAAAATGTTTTCTCTGAAAATTAGGAGAAACTGCTGAAACAAATGAGAGTTTTGTCACAACTGGATACTGCAGACAGTAATTCTGAGAGCAGAAATTGGTAGCTGTAGCTTCTGGATAATGAGATTGAGGGTTTTTTTGACAAACCAAATATTGTCTTCTGAAGAACAGTAAAAGCTGCCCAGCTCGTGCTGGGAATTACCTTTTATTCGGAAGATCAGATTACATTCGTGTTTGGCATAGGCCTGGATGTAAGACACAAATGCCTTCATCCCTTTCTCAAACACTGCCCTGTCAGCTAGGGCCATAGACTTCAGTTTTGGAAGAAGATCTAACACATTTCCCTGTGGTTTCATTTCCTGCATGGGACACTGAAAACCAAAAAAAAGAAATACAAAAAGAAAGGCCGAGTTCAGCTCAATGATTTAAAAACTGCTATGAAACTTCAAACACATTTCTTCCCCAGTTCACCTTCAGTAAGTTCTGAGCTCCATTTGCTGTCTTTCACTGGCTCTTTTTATGTACTCAAAAAATACCACAGGGAGCAATCACATTCTAGCAGTTGAATTTGGTGATTAATAAGTAGCTCTTCTCTTTATTTAATTATGCACTTCTGCTAAAGCATTATCTATGCATATAATCTTAAGCCCAATGAATTCTGACTTAAAGTGCCTGTCCTGAAGCTTATAAGTCTGTCTGCTCCCTTGCCCTTTTTTGCATAGGGTTACAATAGAAGTCTACTGACCTTCTGATTGATTGAGAGAAAGTTAATATAAGATTCTTCCATGGGAAGCAAAAACACAAGTGCACTGCCAACATTGCCAATCCGTGCTGTTCGACCGCAGCGATGCACAAAGGCACTGAAATAAAGCAGGGATAACTCAAGGAGGTGCTCGTCTGACTTCCAAGCATTACTGAGCAGAAGCACAAATCTGATGCAGTGGAAGACCTGCAGTGCTTTCAAACTAAACTCGTAACTTTAGCTACAGGAAAACCATGGCAGTAGAAGCAAAATTACGTGCTCCTCTCACGTGAACTCTCAATGTACCATTTTAAATAGCTCTGTCCGTGCTCTGTGCTCTCAGTTACATCCATACCCTTACAGCAGGGAGCCTCTTTGCACAAGCATAAGTGGCAACCACCTCTTTCACTTCTGCACACCACGCATACAAAGCCAATCAACTTCATTCACATCAGTCAGGATAAAAGTTGCAGCTTTCTTGTTGGAAGGTTGCTCAGACAACTTCCTGAGGGCAACAAGCAAATACGTGTCCTCAGTTCATACCTGAAGAGTACAGTAGCACGAGCACAGGAGAGAAAGACATGGAGCTGTACCTTGCACTGCTTGGTGGGTCATACTGTACAACCCAGTGTACTTCTGGAATGTCTATGCCACGGGCCATCACATCAGTGCAAACTAAAATCCCACTGGGAAGAAATAAAAACATTTTTTCACTCAGCTGTGGTTTAAGAAAAGCAAACTGTCAGACACAGTTAAACATCTCTTACTGCTTCCACTTCTGAGCAGTGTAACCTGCCTGGTTCTTACCCCGGGAGCTTTCGGAACTCTTGAAAAATCTTGTTCCGCTTGTGTTTCATTTTCCCATGAATGCACATTATTTTCACTTGTTTAATTAAGGACTCCAAAGCCTTCCCATAGTACTCCACACAGGCACACGTGCTGTTGTGATGGAGACAGAAAGGTAAAAGATCATGCTGTATTTTTGATCCGACTTCAGAACGGTCTGAGCCTTTCCAAAAATACCCACTACTGTCTATTTTCATCTAAAACACACACATCACTTCTATGATTAACATATCATCTGTAATCTTTGCTTTTATAGTCCTCATAAAGCTCATGCTAACAGAATCCTGACAGGAAGCGATGATCAATCTCTTTCAATCCTCTTTCTTTAAGGCAGCTATTCAAATGAAGCACATTTATCATAGCTGTATCCGTATCAACAAAGGGCAGCTTTGGAACTTAAGAAAGAAACCACCCTATTTTCCCCATGAAACACTAACAGGATTACCTGAAAAAGACCAGATGTTTTTCCTGCTTGTGCTGTCGCAGAAAATGCACCAACTGATTAAATTTTTCATCTGCTTTGCATATCTACACAATGCAAAAGGAAAAAAATAGACATGTAAGAAAATGGACGATACAAATTGATCTGCCAGATTCCTCCTTTCATTACACACAGACGTTTGGTTGGGGAGGCACAGCAGTGCAGCAGGCTGGGATCACAACTCCTGGCCAAACAAAACCAACAGCTGAACTCATACAGCAGGCAGCTACAGCACTAAGAATTAAGGGCAGTCCTCCTCAACGTGGCTGCCAATCTTCAGAAAACTTCCAAGAGTTTCACGTCTTCTGTTTCCTTTGTTAATCTGACCCTAAGTGGTCATGACTTAAAAACCTGTTGATGGAACCAGGCAGAAAGAATGAGAACCCTCACAAAGCACAGAGCTCATACCATGTAGTAGTTCTCCAGGCGCGTTGGGGTTTTCTGCGTGTTGCTTGCTGCCATCCCCTTCTCCTTCACTGAGATGCGGACAGGATTCCGGAGACCTGCTCTCACCAGGTTCTCCACCTCTTGAGTCTGAGTGGCTGAGAACAGACCTGTCCGCCTCTGCTTGGGTAAAAAGGCCAGAATGGCATTTAAACTGCAAGTAAAAACATGCGAGACATAAATGTGCCAAGATTTCCCTCAGAAATAAGTTTAATCACCAAGAGTATCAGCCTGTAAACAAAACAGCTTTTATCACTACATGTCAGGTATCTTCTATTCAAGTATTTATCATAACATTGCCAGAAAGTCACCTATGCTCACTTGTTACAGCATTTTAAGCCACTGTGGTGAGGCAATACTGATATTTAAATGAGTACGTGTTAATGTGCATCAGAAAAAAAGAAATCTTAAACTCTGCATTCATCAAGCAAGCACTCCTGCCTGATTCTTTACACAGCATACAGAGGCAAAAGATCAAAACAGAGTGCTCACTTAAAGAGGAACTCATTTAAAACTTCAGATGTGTAACAAGAATCTGTTATTTAAATATTATTTAAATACCTTGATTCAAAGCCCATATCGAGAAGTCTGTCAGCCTCATCCAACACCAGCACATCAAGAGACTTCACGCAGCTTGCAAGGTCCAGCCCATCTGCTTTTCTTCTGAACAGATCCTCCAATCTGCCTGGTGTAGCTACAATGATGTTTCCCCTGTTTGTGACAACGACACAGCAATTCTGTAGCCACACAAGGTCAGGCCTTTGGTGGAGCTGCTAACAATTAGCACAGCACAGACACGCACCCAAAATGAACGCATTCTTCAACAGAATCATTTCAGTGTGCTACTTCCTGTATTTATATCCCAGTGCCTTTCAGACAGCATGTTGATAAGAGGAAAAAGCCCTTGTGTGAAAGCTCACCATTCGTGGCAAAGATAGTTCAGAAGATCATTAATGACTATTGAAAGCAATTATCAGCTAGAAGAAATGTTTCATATTTCTGAGCAAAAGCCAGAGGCAAATAAAATGGCTTCAAAGTTCCCCCATGAGTATCAGCACTGAACTGTTCCAAATTATTCAATGCAGACTCAATGTCACAGGAATCTCCTGCTGCTAGAAAATATACAAGGAGGAACTGCAATATTCAGCTTTCAGCTCACCATGCAGTACACTGTTCTTTACCCAGACAGCATGGACCGACTCCACAGACAATCCCTGCTTCTTACCTCACTGCAGTCTGAACTACGGATCATTCTACTCCAGTGAAATAAACCACAATTTCTTCAGTGTATATCCAACATATTTATGCAATACCATCAAATGTCAGCACCAGCAAAACCAGACCAAAACTGTAATTTGAGTGTTCTAATGACAAGGAAAAGAACAGAACTGTGAGGCACTGGCAACAATTACAAACAACCAACTTACCCACATTCTTTGAACTTTTCAACATCTTCCATGGGATTCCTACCACCAATTAAAAGAATCTGACTAAAACAATAAACAGAAAGATTTAGGTCATCTTTAAATTCTGCGAGATTATGAACAACAGAAGTCCAAAGACTTTGGAACTTTGGTCATGAAAAGCTTAAGGTTCACCCACCTAAACTTGGGCAAGTGTTTCGTGAAGTGTGAGAGCACCTCATCAATTTGAATAGCTAATTCTCTCGTTGGTGTGATAATTATAGCTCCAACCTGCAAACGGAATGAACTTATGGAAAATGACAGAATTTTTGCAAAACCATCACTTGAAGGTAAATGAATATGAGGCTTTTATGACCCTGGCTTTACTTAAATCATTCCCAGCAGAATCTTTTCCATAGAAAAGACATCTGAAAGAACTGCTATAGCAAAGTGCTCAAGCAGGAGTAGCTAATAACAATATTTAAGCAGTTGGTATGAGTACCTCAGAATGCATTGGAAGTCAACAGATGCAAAAAGTACTCAGACTCCTGCCTGCAGTACATCTTTGTATTTGACATTTTAAGATACACTTCTAATAGCTCAGAACAAGCTTGATCATTTCAAATAAAAAGCTGCATCTAAGTGCACAGAAAGCACCCCAATGTTAACTCTTGTTACTCCATACCAAGGGGTCACTTTATGCATTCGTTTTGACCTGGTGGTACATTTACTGAGGTCCTCAGTGGTACTGACACATCGTGAAAACAAATTCAAAGTGAACAGCTTAACCTTACCTGCATTTTCTTCAGCTTTTCTTCCCTTCTGAGAAGAATTTCTAGCACGGGAATGACGAACGCTAAGGTTTTGCCGCTGCCCGTTACCTGGGAGAGGGAAGCAGAGTCAGCGCCCTCAGCCGCGCACAGCGCGAGGAAAGCGGCCCGGGCACGCGGCGCTCACCGCCTCTGCAGCGACGTCCTTGTTACTCATGAAGAGCGGAATGGTCGCGGACTGAAAAGAGACAAAAGAGACAAAAGCGCCGCGTGAACGGATTCGTTTCTCTCCCTTTGGTGTATAGAAGGCCTCAGCGGCCGCCGGGCTCCAGCCCCGCCCGGAGCGCCCTCCCTCGGGCTCCCCGTCCTCAGGGCCGCCCCCTCACCTGCACCGGGGTCATGCGGTGGAAGCCGAGCTCCCGCAGCGCCCGCAGCACGGCGGGGCTGAGCGGCGCGGGCAGCGCCGTCCAACGGCCCTCGGTCACCGCCTCCATCCCGCGGGGCCGCGAGCACCGACGGAACTCGTCCCCCACTTCCGGCCGCCACCGGAAACGCGCACCGCGCCGCTTCGGTTCCGCCCTGAGAAAGGTTCCCCCGAGGAAACTCCGCCGGAGCGCCGACCGTTCCCGTTCTTATTGCACGGGGACCCTCAGAGCGCTTCTGCGGACACTGCGACCAACGGCACAGAGCGAGCAGCACCGGCACGGCAGAACCAGCGCTTCTTCAACCTGCCCACGACGCTGGGGCACAGCTGGATGAACCCTGCATAGCCAGGGATCGCTACAGTCACACTGAGTACCTCCATAAAGCAGCACAGAACAAAGAAATACAGAGTATGTTGTTCAGTTATCTTTTTTTTTTTTTTAAGAATTTGTTTATTTATCGAACTTGGGTCATATTTAGATTCACAAGCAATTTTAAATGTACATCTTATAATTCAGTTTAAGTGTTTTACACAAAAATATTGGCACACAGCAGTCACCGTAAGGTGTAACGCCACCTTGCTGAGGAACTGCTGCCAGTGTTTGCCCGAGGTTGCAAAATCTTTACCTGGAACATGAAAACCTGTAACAAATTTTAAATTAATTGTACAAAACTGCTGTGTGTAACTTGTAGAGGTTCCCCCCTGGAAAAGGTCCCACCCCACCCCAAAAATGATTACAACTAATGTACATCAGTCACAACAGAATCCTGGCTCAGCACCCACACCAGACACGTCTTTAATTTTTAAACCAATCATCAGATACCAAGGAAAGTAACTTAATACAAAACCAAACCTACATGTGCCTGAAAAAGAAAACACACCAGTACTTAGCATTATGCTAATCATGACCAGAAAATGGCAGAGACTGCCACTTAACTTAAATACAAGGGCTGCATAGCATTGCAATAAACCCCCAGAACCATGAACCCTTTGGCATCAGGAATCCAGACGTCCTGAGCACTGCTGCATTCTGAGACAGCACCGACAGCCTCAGCTTTGGAGCTGCACCAACCAAAGGGTCAGCTATTGTCTGCCAAGACACTGCACACAATGGGCTCCGATATAAAACCTGAAAAAGACTAAAAACCACATGAAGAACATTTGGAAGAGGATGCATTTTGATACTGGCTATTTCATTAAAAATCTTGAAGGGTGACTTGGTGTAATTAGGACAGTTACTGAGCACTTTCTTTTAAATTGTAGCTGGGTACGTATGCTACATCAGAAGTTGTCAGATCTATTCATCATCAGAATAATTCCAATCGCTCCTCCTTGGCAGTTTGCATAAGTGATGAAGAAGGGACTCTTTCAGTTTGGTAACACTTACTGCAGGGTTAATGATGTGTGAAATGCAACAGTTGTGTTAGGGCCTTGTACCGTTTCCCTGGATAGAACTGCAAGTACTTAATGAAAACAGAAAGTTAGAGAAGACACTGACATTGCTTGTTACTACAGCTGAATTACAGCATTTGCAGCTTGCTTTGTTCTTGCTTAGCACACAGACTAGGCAGGTTTAAGTGAAAAGAAAAGAAACAGGCCAATTATGTGATGAGATTTCAGCATAGCTTTTGCTACAGAAGATATATAAAAACAATTCATTTTTAACTAGGAAGGAACGTAAGCAAATAAGTTTTACAGTTCAGTAAAGAGGGTTTCGAAACCTAGTGACTTTTTTTTTTGTGACCAGGATGTTTGGTAGACAGTGAACTGAAATCCAGGACCAGGAACAGTACTCTTACACAACTCTTCGGACTTCAAAAAACCTCTTCAGATAGTAGATTTGTCCCAGTGTCATGGCAACTAGTACAAGAGCTTCAAAGAATGACCAAAGGACCACTCTGCTGTTTGTGTTGTCATTAACTGTTGAGGAAAAAAAAGAAAGTAACAAAGCATTTAAAACAAAAGATATTTTCTTATGTCATAAGAACTGAATAATTGCATGTTAGCCTTACAGTGACATCACTGGTGCTTGGATCATGGCTGTACTGAACTGAGAACTTGCACAGCCTGAAGCAAGCTGTCCTCTGTACTCTTTATGCATTCTGCATAACAGTCTTCATTACGAGAGACAAGCAAATGGAAAGAAGACTGCAAGTGTCAATCACATTTTTTACCTTGTTGAGAAGAGTTTCAGGATTTGATTTCTTTTTAGTAATTTGAAATAGCTTTTATACACATAAACTTAAAAAAAAAAAAAAAAAGATGACAATGCATTTATTCCAGACACCTACTTGCTCTATGTATTCTCTCACGAACTTCCATGTACTCCTGTTCATGCTTTACAGCTGTCATGGCCACTGCTAACTCGTTAATCATCTCTTCTAGCTTGTTCTGATGAGCTGCAGAATAATTTCAATAGCATCAGAAAGTTATTTACTCAAAAAAAAAAAAACACTTTTTAGAACGTATAAACAGTTGCAATCAACTTCCCATCACAGAGGAAGTTCTGAAAAATGCAGTCTGTACAGTGAAAACTTTCTACCCTTACAGCAAAATAGGTTTGTTGTCTCATTGCTGCTTTTCATAACACATCACTGTGGCATTTACTGAGTGGGAAAACACCTCTCACCACATCCAACTAGATGACAGATGACACCCAATTTAGACAGTGCAGACCATTTATATCCAATACGGGCACACTTCTCCAGAAAAACAGAATGTGAAAATAAATCAGATCATTACCACACTATTAAGGCCTTTGCAAATACGTTCCAATATACTCCAAGCAAATTATCTTAACAACTAGAAAAAAGCTGTTATGTTAAGTTGGCAAAAATAGAACAACTGAGAATTTAGCTTAAGATCATGATGCTGGCAAAATGAGATGACTGTCTGAAGCAATCTGTCACATCCTGTGGGCTCCCTGCTTAGCTGTAGCACAACATTCAGCAGAAACAATGCCAAAGGGGACTGGCAAAAGGCAGGAACTGGCCTCAGGTTCTGGTATGTCACAAAAGCAGAAGAGTAAGAAAATAAACTAACAATAACAGAAAATTAGCTTGAGGTAATTCAGCACATGGGAGGAACACAGATCCAAGATTTAGTGATTTGTCAATCACAGGATCCTTTAAATATCTTCATGCTCAAAAGAACTGCCCACTAAAAAAAGTTATGAATTATGCAAGTAATTTCCAGAGTTTTCTAGCACCAAGAGAAGTTTGAGCAATCATTCCACAGACACACTCCAGGCAAACATCTCTTTAAGGGATGTATTTGATTTTGAAGCTACCTAATATTATTTCTTTACTTATTTGAGATTACACACTGAAAGTAAACCTATTAAAAATGTACATATTTGGGTAACAGACAAAAAGGTGTCCAGAGAATAACACTCATGCAGGTTCTAATTAAAGTCCAAGCAGATGTCTAAACAACACTCACTTTGCTAACTTAAATCTCTTAATTTCACAGCCAGTCACTGCAATATGTACAGTTTATTGGAGAATAAATTACAGTCTCAGGTATTCTTTAAACTCATTTAAAAACAAAACAAAACAGGGAAAAGTGTTTACCTTAAATTTAAAGCTCTATTAATACTCCTTAGACTCTATATTTGCAATGCTTATTCACATTCAATAAAATGATTTAACTGAGACTTAAAAAAAAAAAAATCAAGTTAGGAATTTGTTAAATTTCATCAAGAGATATCGATTAAGTACTCAACTCACACAGTTATCTACTCACTGAAATAGAAAAAAAAAAGACTTAATTTTCTTCCTAGCTTCAGTTAGTGATTTCTAAAGAGAACTTTACAGCTTGTTACCCAAACACTTATTTAACAGCAAATGCCAACTTTCAAGTTTTTTCTCTTGTAACTTGTTTGCTAATTCTTATCCTAGGTGGAATTTGTTGCTTCCAAAAACTCTCGATTATCCAACATTCATTTTAGTAATAAGAAGTATCAATCATCTAATGCTCCTGAATGCTCATTGTTTTAGTTCAATTCCACCTATAACATCTAATTGAGCCTTCTGTTAGCCATAAACAATGACCTGAAGACAAAGTGTCACAGCCAGTTCGAGGACCTGATCCCAAGAGCTGCTAAGTATTTAAACCTCTCGATGGAAGCTTGCAGTGCTCAGCATTGCTCAGAATCAGACCTTTGATGTAGTTTATTAAAAAGACATTCTCATGCTACAAACAAACATTACAGAGAAAAAGCAAACGTTAGCTGTTAGTGAATAAACGTATGCAAAAGACAAGATGCTAATGAGCTTTCAAAAAGCAGTACACATACCATCCCAGGTATCTCCACCACCTAGAGAAAAGTGTAAGAGATGAACACAAGTACAGGACAAAAGGCTGCAGATAAAACAGTAACTTACATGGCTACGAGGAAATTCTTTTTCATTAGCACATTTATCAAAGAGTTCAACTACTGCATATGGCAATCTACATACTGCTGAGCAAACTAGAAATCAGAGACTGAAACCGACAAAAACACTAAGAGATGAAAGCATTAGTTTCTGCAGATGGCCAAGTGATTTCCCGGGTGATTTCGCATTAAGCTGTGCCATGAGGTCTAAAAACATCCATATCCATTTCAGCTGTGCAAGAGGACAGCTAACTAGACCGCCTGAAGAAACAGGAATTCTGAGCATCCTAGTCACATTCACAAGTCATGCACGTAGGTAAAAGCCCCCAAAGGAGAGCCTTTTTCTTTTCAGGAGTCCTTCTCACCTTCTGTCTCCATATCTTGCCCCTTTGGAGCTTCCCCAATGTCAATTGTGAACATCACTATCTTGGGAGTCATGGTGGACATTCTGTTACTAAAACAAAACTTGTAAGTTCCATCCATGTGGGCGGCAAATGTGTATTTTCCACTGGACTCTCGATCGCCTTTATAAATTCCTTTATTATCAGGCCCTGTAATCTGGACAGGGAAAACAAAATATCATTTATTTTATTTAAAATACAGTGTTTTAAAGTGTATCGATGCTGGCTGGGTGCACATTTCAAAGTTAACCAGTTGGATTTACCCACACCTTCAATCTGACTGGTTTGGTGTTACTCCTATTTCCCTTCCCACAACTCAAAAGCAGTTCTGTGTGCTCCTGCACAGGAATCTTTGAAATGCCCTCTCAGTAAAGAAAGCCATATAAAAGCTTTGCTTTCTGACTGCCTGTCCTCAAGAGAAGAAGCATTCAGTAGTAAGAGTGACATAAGATTTCTACAACCCTCGCTATTCACCAAATTAACAATTGCAAGAGAAACCTTATCTCTGATGTTTGGAGGGAAACTAAAGGTATAAAGGACGTTTTCCAGTATACCAGGACTACTGTGGAAGCACAACTGTGCAAGGCTGCAGCTGTCAGCTCAGACAGAGACAGAGTAGAGTGCTAAGCCACGAGAGTCACTGTGACCTTCTGCCTTCCACCGCACCAAGACACCAAACCCAGCTGCTGAGCTTCCATCAGTGCCTCCCCAGTGAGAGTTTGAAGCCTCCTGCCTTTATTTCCAGAACCAGAACTACATCATTTTCAACAACTGCATTTGATTTGATTTGATTGCCTACTATGGCAGGGGGGTTGGTCTACATGATCTCTAGAGGTCCCTTCCAACCCCTACAGTTCTATGGTTTCAGGGACAGCTCTCTTGTTGAAGCTGCCCCAGACAAACTATCTGCTCCTCACCAAGATGAAAGGCATGCTCATTCATTATTCTGCTATCGACTCGATGTCTTATTGAAGAAAAGCACTTACCTACAACCTGAGCCGGCAATCAGCCTGATTAAAGAAGGCAACCAGCCTTGTTCAAGACAACACTTCTTAAACAGAGATAGAACGCTCCCAGAACGAGCAACACAAGAGAAAAACCACTTCATTCTTCCCGCCAACAACGCTTTACCATGCCACAACCTCAGCATACTCAAAAAAACCCAGAGAGAGGCTCCAACAGCGGCAGAGGGGCTCTCCTCCTGCGGGAGCACCATCCCCCCCGACCCCCCAAGGCGGTGGAGCTCCGCAGAGACCCCACAGCCCCAGAGCCGAGTGCGGCCAAACGCGGTCGGCCCGCCCGCCCCCGCCCAGGGCCCCATCTCCGCCT
>VXAB01005911.1:730-32827 GCA_013399175.1 Odontophorus gujanensis | reverse complement strand
ACAATTCTGTTATTCTGTGATTTCATTCATCCTGTTTTCAAACAGTTGTCCACAAATGTATACCCTGCCAAAAATTGATAACATGAATAAAGCATGACTGTGAAGTGAAGGATATTCCTCTCTGGAAAGGCAGGCCTTGTAAAAGCCTGGTAAAGAGATACAATCACATTTTTGAGTTGAAGCCTGATTCTGACTCTATACATTCCATGTGAAAATTCACAGGTTATGTTTTTATGTTGACTGAAATTGAAGTTGCAAATATACAAAAAATTATGAGTTTTTGGCAATCTTTAAACCCACTCTCAAATTCCTTTATAAAAACAGAAAGCAGAACTGCTTATTTCGCTGTTCACAGGACTGTATTTTGCCACCACTGTTTGGTTGTTGCTGAGTGACAGGTGTGTGTGGTGGGCTGGGCTGCTCTTTTGGGCAGAAATGCTGCACTGATGGTGTGGGGCAAAGTATGGCCACAGTGTGAGTTGTACCAGATCGCATTCAGCCTGTGGATCGAATGTGCAACATGCTAGTCCAACCATAATTATGTAGGTAGTGAAAGTCTAACTGAGCTTTCAAAAGTGTTTAAGCCAATTGATAGTGCTAAAGTCCTCAAGGTTCAATGAAATAAGAGGATGAAATGGCATTCTTTACATAAATTGTAGTTCTGAGAAACTGGGAGAGTATACTGTTAGTGTATCAACCTGTATTTATCCTTTTCTTCTGATTCTGACCAGTGTCAGAAACGTTGTCTGTGGTATATTAATTTACATAATCATGAATATGTGTTTTCATCTCTTCATGTACATTCTTCTCTGTAAAGAATATGAAATTTGTACTGTAATACAAGATTCTTCTTTCCAAAAGCTAAGATTTTTGTTCTATAAATAGTATAAAAAATATCTATTGCGATATTTGTTTCATTAATGAGATTTAGTTGCACTATGTACTATAACCCAGTATTGTAAACCATAATCAATACCAACTTGGATATAAAATAGAATGATAGAAAGACTAAATACTGTGACAATGAATCTTACTTTCCTCTGTTCTTTTTTTCTTTTTTTTGTGTGTCTTTTGTTGCCTTTTCTTTTTGTAGTTTTCTTTTTTCCTGTCCTTTCCTTTTTCCTTTCCTTTTTTTTCCCTTTTTCCTTTTTTTGTCTTGTCTTGCCTTAACTTGTTCCCTTCATTTGTCTTTCTTTGCCACTTCTTGCCTTTCCTTTCTCTTGCCTTGCTTTTTGGAAGAATTAGTAGAGTGGTGAGGCCCTGGAACAAGTTACCCAAAGAATATTTTTATGAAGTATCTCTGGAACTGCATGAGATCAGATTGGATTGAGCTCTAAGCAACTTGATCTAATGAAAAGTAACCCTTCCTGTGGCATTGGTGATGGAACTAGCTGATCTTTCAGGTTGAAAGCTCCTCTTCAACAACTGTTTGATACTAAGATGAAAAATTGAGACAAGTAGTGTATATTTGAAGGCTATATGCATTCCAAGTGGCCCCTAGAATCATTGTTACTGGTACAATGGGTGAAGAAAAAAGTGAGAATGCTAGATTCATCTTATTTCTAGTGCAAAACATCTACTCTTCGATTTTCAAACCAAGCAATTTCAGAGATTATTTTCTTTTATTTTTTTCTCCTCTCTTCCATTTTGGTCAGCTTTGTTAAACCGAAATGAGTCTGAACAAAATTCATAAGTAAAGGGCCTAATAGGAAAAAACAGTCTATGTGTCAAATATCTTCTGATGAACACATATAGCATGCTAGCCTTTTTCAGAAGACTAGGTGAGAGCATCTAACACACTAGTGCTACAGTTACTTACTAATCTGCATAGAAATCAGCTGGTTCCACTGAGCCCAATCCAAAATGTTAACTATATTAACTATACTGAAGAACAAACCTTTAAGAGATCCACAGAAGGACTCTAATGGTTTGAGAATATATATTAAATGCAAGATTTTGTCAAACGATTCCACCAGACTTTTGAAACAATGCGGCAAATAACATCACACAAATGAATGATTAATGATTATTTTTCAATCTTAGTTAAACCATATACATTTTTTAATATTCCATTCTCCAATGTGATTGACAGTTTGACTTGCCTGGCCATAAGAAGTAGAAATCAGAATTTCTTTCCTTTCTTTATGCTATTGTAATGCACATACTTCTCAATGATTAATGTGCAAGATTTTAATAGCATATGAAATGAAGAGACAGACCACTAAGAGCTAAACCTTGAATCTAAGGACCAAAAAAAAAAAAAAAAAAAAAAAAAAAATATTTTGTATTCACTTCCAGCAAGATTCAGTGTCTCATCCGCTGTGAAAAAAGTTATCACATATAAGTAATATTGCCCGGGCATGCTCTCACAAGGAAAATCTAAGGCTGAAAAAAAGCTGTGAATACAACATCAAGGTAAAGCTGTATTACAGCAAAGGAAAAGATTGTAAACCTAGTAAGTAAGTAAACTGCCAAGAACATAAAGTGTTTTTTTAACCTATATATTTTTCCTATTTATAGAATATGTATACTAGCCATTATGATTTAACCAGAGTTTGTTAGTTCCTTCAACTGCATTTTAACACTTTAGCTTTTTAAAATTCTTAACTATGAGATATGAACTTTAAAAAGTAAGTAAAATAGTACAACATATTCATTTGTATGTACTGCCTACATTATGTTTCTTGGAATACCATGAAAAGCTAAAACTTTACATGCATAACAGATGGGTTTAAATTTTTTTGTCTCATTAAAGAAGAAATAAGCAACTAGCTAAACATCTGGGGTTCCCCCTATCATTAACTTGACAGAATCCATCTGCCTCTTGCAGTTTTATTTCAATGTAACTATGTAGACACACTTATATATTAATTTGTCTATTCTGTCTACATTTACTGTTCATTATTTTTCTTGTGACTAAATCATAGAATGGTTTGGGTTGGAATGGACCTTTAAGATCATCCCCTGGCTATAGGCAGGGACACCTCCCTCTAGACCAGGTTGTTCAAAGCCTCATCAGGCCTGGTCTTGAGCACCTCCAGGGAGGGGGCATCCACTATAGGCAACCTGTTCCAATGTCTCACCATCCTCACAGAAAAGAATTTCTTCCTGATATCTAGTTTAGTCTACCCTCTTACAGCTTAAGGCAATTTCCCCTCATCCTGTTGCTACACGCCCTTCTAAAAGGTCACTTCTCAGCATTCCTGTATGCCCCCTTCAGATACTGGATGGTCACTATAAGATCTCCTCAGAGCCTTCTCTTCTCCAGGCTGAAGAGCTCCAGCTCTCTCAGCCTGTCCTCATAGGGCAGGTGCTACAGCTTCTGATCATCTTCATGGCCCTCCTCTGGACCCATTCCAAAAGCTCTATGTCCTTCTTGTGTTGGGGGCTCCAGAACTAGATGCATTACTCCAGGTGGGGCCTCACAAGAACAGAGGGGCAGAATCACCTCCCTCGACCTGCTTGTCACACTTCTCTTGATGCTGCCCAGGATACAGTTGGCCTTCTGCTCTGCAAGCTTACATTGCCTGCTCATGTTGTGTCTTTCATTAATCAGTGCCCCCAGATCCTTCTCCTCAGGGCCGCCCTCAAGCCATTCTCCATCCAGCCTGTATTTGTGCTTGGAAGTTTAGCAGAGTAGAAAAATCTAGGAAAGTTCAAGAAGTAAATGTTTATTACCTGCAATGTTTTTTGTTTTTTTTTTTTAAATTCTGATTTCACAGAAAATTCTTTCAATTGTCTATCATTTTTCAAAATGAGATCATTTAAGAAGCTTCCAACAATAGTGTGAAAAGATGAGGACTACATAGACCAACTGAAAAAAAAAAAAAGCCTTTTCCCAAAATGGTCATCTAAACAGTCACTCTGTCTTTTGTTCTATGAGGGCTTGTAGAAATACTAGGTATCTTTTAAAAAAGCACTTTAATGAGGTATTGTATGATTGAGTTGTTCTTTGATAGAAGTTAAAATAATGTTTTGAATATGATGAATAACAATAATTCCAAAAAACTCATTCTCTCCTCATACCAGTCTATTTAATCAGCCCTAAACTTGATAGCTCTATAGCTATCTAACCTAAAAATAGGACTTACCCCATTATTATGATCATTACAGTTTCAACATTTTAATGAGCTTCCCTTTATTTCTAACTGATACAACTCAACATAGGTTAGATATAAGTGGCAAGTAGCATATATTCTCTGATCCAGTTTTAGCATCTGCTGTTACAGCCTGAATCAAGTCAGCTTCTCCATCTCCACAGGAGACAAAACATTGTTCTTATGTACAAGTCCAGGTGCTGAACCTCAGGGCTACATCTTTAACAGTACATTCATCAGTGCCTAGTTCTAAACGGATTAGTACAATGAAAATTAAATGCCCTTAATTGTAAATTCTCTGAAAAAAAATATATATATATATATATATATTTTTGGCCTAGGCCAGTTGGTTCCTAAGAATTTCCAGGCATTTTTCAGAAGCTAGCAGAAACGTGCTAGATATAGGCTAAAAAAAATATTGTCATATGGATATACTCAAACTCTGCCAGCTGGACTCAGAACTGGAGAAAACTCTGGCAATGTTTGGTCTCACAGTTCAAATATAGCTGTGAATAATTATTAATAGTGCCTTTTTTCTGACAAAAATAGTGTATTCCTAATACACTAGAAGTTTGCTTTTAAGAGAAAATCTTAGGTAATGACTAAAAATGCTGAAATCTGATATGGTATGAGGTAAGTGAGGTAAAGAAGTCTGGCCACCTCCTCCAAATCCAGACTCAAGATGACTGCTGAGATCCAACCTGATGACAACTGGGTCTGGATAGACTGACAAGATAGAATGGAGTATTATGATCAAGTGGAGCACTTGGCCAGTCAAGTGAAAGGACCATCCCCATTTTAGACATGACTGGCCTTTTCATACTGTCTTCTACTTAGTCCTTCTTTGTTCCTGCAGCTCCCCTTTCACCTGTATAAACCCCATAGGAATGCAGATCTCTGCAGTTTCTACATTCTCTCAGTTCAGGTTCACCCCACCCCTCAGAAGTCTGTGTTGATCTTCTTGGAAGTGCTATCTGTAATTTGACAGCTCATCAACCAATATGACGGGGATATTTATCTCCATTTTTGCTTCTTCAGATCTGTGTGTCAGCATTTTGCTTATGGTTTATCATCCTGATCCAGTGTTCTTCACTCAAACAATCCTGCCTGAATGATCATTCTGACATTCCATGACTTTCCTGTTCCAACTTGGTTCCCAACAATTCCTTCCTTTTTTATTAACCTTTTTTTTGTTTGTTTGTTTGTTTGTTTTTTGCACTGGAAAAGGGCTTTGACCAGAGACTGTTAAAGGAGCAGACACTCTCCTTAGACATATACGTATACTGTAAGTTTCAGGCAGGCGGAAACGACCCTTCACAAAAATACCTGGTGCGATATGAGATGCTGAAAGGAAATATTTATTTGAGAAGATTTTCATATAACTATTATTTCATGTCATGCTTATCTTTCCAAGAGAGACTACTGGGGCCATTATGTTGTGATATTACATTACAAAATGTGAACTTTAGTTCCTCTTCACTGTTGCCTTTTCCAGTTTACACAAAATTTAAGGAATTTTAAGAGTATGAAAGCATCCTCACCACAAATACATATTTAAGTTATGTATTTGCATTACAAGTAAGCAGTACTTCATATTGGACATGAAGAAATAGATATTCGTGTGGTGGCATAGCAGTGTATCTTCCACTGTGCAAAACAAGCATTTAATCATTAGTGATTGCTAGAGGAACATGACATTTTGCATCCCATCAAATTTTTTCTGCTCTCAAGGTATCTTTGTCAGTTCTTAGCCAATTCTGAAAATCTGTTTTGACCCTTGATGAAGGCTAACCACATGGACTGAGATAAAGAGAACTGGAAATAATTCAAACCCTGTGATAAAACTTAACAAGGACAGGGTTGTTGTCTCTAAAGACACAAAGTATATATCAGCCTTTGACACAACAGAGAGGAGAAATAAAAGAGTATATGTGTAAATAGACAAAGTGTAACAGTCAAAATGCTCATTGTGCAAGTGAACATAGGCTTTATTATTACTGTTTTCAGTTGTGCTACCTGCAGTACATAGAGAAGCCCTTGAAATGATTCTGGGAGACCTGGCCAATCACTGGTAGTAAAACGTGCACATTGGTTTCAATCAATATGTTTTCATTTAGGAACAAACTTCTATTGTGGGAAGTAGGGGACTGCTGTTTGGTTCTGTGGGTTCTTCAGAGTATCAATAACAAATAATACAAAACAAAATGCTTTCGATTTGGAGAACGTTAGAAATGGGCACACAACAAAATCCTTTTTCTTCCCTGTCTTTCATCATGACAACTGATAGATCAGTGAGTTTTAACCTTGAGTTTTTTATTTTCCTAATGTGGAGCTGCATTTTTTCCTCTTACCATCTTCCATTAAACTGTTACTATATAAAGTAATGATTTTGGAAGAAACAGAAGTGGTAAGTTTTGGAAGACGTACCTCAAAATGGTTTCACTCTCACTGAATTCAGAAAATCTTTTCCTCCTGAAGACCTGAACAATGCTTCAGCCCTATGCAATTTGTTTTCAAGTCACTGAGTATCCAAAACACTTCCTTGACAGAGATCGAATTTACCTACCCCTCTCTCTTCACATTGTACATACAATAGAACCCTACTTTTCTCTTCACCCTTGATCCATCTTCTTGGGAGATATTTTGTTTTGCTTTTTTTCAGCTTTATGATTTATCCGAAACCTCCTTCTCCTCACACCACATACAAATCCAATACTGACAAGCCAGCACAGTTTAAATTATTCACGCTTCAGTGTACGTGAGCTGCAGTGCAACAATCAGACAAGCAATCATTCCATTCATTGGTCTCTTCTGAATTTATTGATGACAAATTGCAAGAAAAAAAACTAGAATCCTGTGCTGCTAGTGAAAGCTTAAGTCTGAGTAAAATCATTTCCATATAATCATATAACATCAGCAACAACAAAAAACCTTAATAAGATTAGCATAAATGTATAAATGCATAAATGTACATTTGATGACAGCATAGTTACATTAAACTCTTCAAAATCTTTTTTTTTTTTTCTTTTTTAACAAGTTGTTGAAATCATAGATTCATAGATACATTAGGTTGGAAAGGACCTACAAGATCATCTGGTCCAACCGTCCTCCTATCACCATCCCTACCCACTAAACTACTAAATCAAATCCCTTAGCACCTCATCTAAACGCTTCTTGAACAGCGCTAGGGATGGTGCCTCAACCACCTCCCTAGGCAGGCCATTCCAGTGCCTGACCACTCTTTCAGAGAAAAAGTTTCTCCTCAAATCTAATCTAAATCTTCCCTGGCGCAACTTGTGGCCATTCCCTCTATCTAAATCACCATAGCAAGATCCTTTAATCAATCCCTTAATTACCTGTCAGAGAAAAAGTAAGATAGTGGAGATTATGGAGGAGGTCAGGGAACATTGCTCTTAGTCCAAAACAGTTCAGCTGACATAGAGAATGATACTGAAAGTCAAGTTTATGCAGCAGAGAGACAACACTTAACATTGTCAGTCAATACAACAAATGAGACACAAGAAAGAAGCACACATTTTAAAGTTGAATTATATAGAAAGCAGAGGCATTTCTTTAAATTCATCTCCCTCTACCATGAAATCTGACTGCTTTTTTCTTCATTGGGGTAAATGGAGAGAAACTTATCCAGGACATATGATAGTAGTGGCAGGTCAGAGGCAGGCAGCTGATTAAGAAACATTTCTTCACAAGAAAAAGAATAGGAAAAGGGAAAAAAAGAACTTATTCAAAAAAGAGGTTGTACTTTTAGCTGTGCTTTTAGCCCTGACTAATGTCAAATATCTTTTGATCCACTGATCTTCATGTAACAGAAGTAAGAACCACGTGGACATGTGTCTATTTATACTAGTATATAAACTAAGTCCTGGGCACAGGCTCAATGACAGGCTTCATGCAGTTTTTCAGGATACTTAAATACAAGCAGATTTCCGAATACAATTAGCATTGTCTACCCTGTATCATCCTTTGAAAGCATCCCGGATGTCTTTGCAACCCAAAATGCTCCAGTGTGACCTCAGACTACACCCCACGACATGCAACCTTCACTTTGGTACTTCAGAAACCACTACTGCATTATGTTCATAGCTCATCAGCTGAATACTCTTAAAATATAAGCTGATGGAAAGCCTTCACCTTACTTCAAACAAAACAAAACCCACAGGTAGTAGTAGATAAGGGGGGGCACATGACAAAACTAATGAGCTCACATTAGCAGACAACACAAGCTGGGTGCTGACTTACCTTTCTGTAGTTAGGGTTAGAAGGACTTAGATGAATTGTAGTAAGTTATACAAGCAGTTGGGTTTGAAGAAGGTAGCTGAAGAAATGAAAACAAGTGAATGGAATGGTCAAACAATGGCAGCTCTTTGAAAATTAGTGAACAGTAAAAGCACTGCTTAAAACTGAATAAAAATATTACTTAAGCTAAAAAGAAACATTCTATGATTTTATTTAGGGAATTGTAATCTGAAAACAAAATTCATATGAATTGAAGAACACTAAATTTTGAAGACATAGTTCTGACAAGAAAGATCATTCTATTCTGTGCTGCATTATTTTATTTTCTGACAGGTCAGAAGACCTGACAATACAATGAATTCAATGAAAGGACTCAGATGGTTTCAGTCAAACAAGATTTGAATTGGTGGGGGGGAGAGGGGGGTAAAGGAGAAAAGCCTTGCTCTCGAAATCTTTTGCATAAGACTTTGTATGATTTAGAAGACTTAACTGAAAGCTGGTGGTTTTGTCTGACAGCCCAGGCAACACAAAAGGGAGAATAAAGTTAGCCAAGCAATGGTAGGCAGATCTTTTCACTGCATATGATGCTTAGTGCAAAGGCAGGACCTCTATTCATCTAGTCTTCTACAAAGAAGCTCCGTTTTATATTTTCAAGTAGCATACATTAAAAGTGGTATCTGACAGGCAAGCTTTGTACAGGGAACCTTCGAGTACACTCAGTCTTCTCAGGGCAATTTTTTGTTACTTTGGTAGATCTGTGCATATACTGTTACCACTTTTCAGTAATAGCTTTATAAAGTTTATATAATTTTGTATATTGTTGCTTATCTTTTTTATTTTTTTCCTAGAATAAACATAAATTTCTTTTCTTTTCCATTTTTCTTTTCTATCTCTCCCCACTTTTAGCAAGAGACCTCTAGGGGAAATAATCCTCAAGTAATTATGATATATAATATAATATTTTATAATTATGAAGTAATTATTAATGGTCAGATGGGCTCAAATCTTCCAGATGTTTTTAAAGCTAAAGCCTAGTCCTTTTACAAAAGATACACAGGTTTAGTAGTTTATTTTTTAGTAGCTTCAGGATTTCAATGAGTGGCAGTTGCTGATTGCCCTACCTATGTCTTTAAGGACTGACATTTCACATTAAACACCTAGTAGGATTCTTCTTCAAGCATTACAAAATCTTATACCTTTTAGAGTGCTCAGATCAGCAGATAGCAATGAGTACTGTACTGTTAACAATTCACCTCTCCTCTTTCTAACTCTGTGTTAGATCACTGTCAGCTCTTCTTGATTGCCTTTAGGACATAAAAGAGATCAAACTCACGAGTGTATACGAAGTATTTTAAAGTAACAAATCATTAAAAGTTTACCACATGAGATTATCAAAAACCTGTGATTCTAATGGAGTGAAATTATGCTGCTTTCATTCACTACTGCGTTGTTTTTGGAACCAGAAGGGAAGACCAGATGATGAGGTTACTTTCAAGCAGTTTGATTTGCTGTCTTTAAGATGAAATTAAAGAAAAAGGGTATTGATTATGTAACAGCCTTTCATGTAAACAAAGCAAAATTGATAAATGCTTCTGTTTTGGACTGTTATCCATGCTAAATTCCATGTCAAGTGGAATGCCAGAAGTCTAATGTGAATGCTGCCCCAGTTTTCTCTGAAGACTTCATATCGGGCACCAGACACAGGCTTGAAGAGACTTTTATGTACGGACACAGGGAAGTATGAGTCACACTCTGTAGTCTAGGAGCACAAGCTAAGCTCTTTTGGTGACACAGCCAAAGAGTTTTACACTTTCTCAGTAGATCAGAGCACTTGTGACTGAAGGCACTGTTTGGCAACAGAAGGAAATACTTTTGATCCATATGTTTGTTGTTAGGAAATATGTCACTTGGCCATAGATCAGCTCTAGCAAAAATCCCCCTTGTATTCAAGTGATCCAGCAAAGCAGCCTTACTTGGTTTACCACTCTTTACCCATGAGAATAGAGCTTGCTTCAAAGGAACCAGGTCAGCTACTGGAAGCAGCCTGGCCTTGGCAAAATGGAGCTCCCCTTAGCTTGCAAAACCTGATTCTCTTCTGCAAAGAGCAAAGCCAGTTCACTCAAAGTTAGCTCTTTATTGCTGTCTGGAAAACATGTTATTCCTAGCTGTGCTAGGTGCAACAAGTAGCAATTCAAAGACAGTTCTGATATATTTCCCTGGGTCTACATCTTTCCATTTCAAAGGAGATGCTTTAAAACCATTCTGTGATGTGACAGTCTGATATTGATTGCTTAAATTCTTCTCTTAGGCACAAATGTTACTGAGCTAGGTGTCCGGGATTATATAAAAGCAAATCTGTGTTTCTATGAAACTTTCCAAAGTGAACCAGATTGTTGCACAATTATCATTAATTATTTATGGATAAGGTTACCATCCACATTGTTCCAGGCTCTTTCCAAGCAATATTCCTTTCTAAAAAAATTAGTGGCAGTGATGTCAATGGTGCTGCACCTGGGCTGCATCTGACCCATTTTGCACTGTGGCTGCTGCCATTTCTTTTAACTCTGCTAAGCAGAGTAGAAAATGTAACTTCCAGAACTACTCAAGAAGGCATACTTATCCTTGATTGTCAGATGGATCTATTTGTAACATTAGACTTGTTTAAAGGCTGCAATATCCCAGGGAAATTAAGTATATTGCATAAGGGAAATGAATGCATGTTGAAAAGACGCATTATTAGGTACTTAATCTAATCACAGTTTCTGGATTGCAATGGAGAACTAGGGTAGCATTACTTTGAAAACAGTTGATGCTCAAATTTCACCCTCTCAGACGCATTGTATATGTATATAAACTCAGGATCTTTTGGAAAAACCTACTGAGACAAATAAGATGAACAAATTGAGACTTGTTGGATTGTACACATCTAAAAAACAAATTTTCTGTCTAAATAATCTTGTATGTTGTCTTACTGCTCTTTGTAGGGAGAGAACACAGAAGATTATTGAGATCAAGTTAGAATGAAACAGCTCCAGATGTCAATTCTCTCCACTCAGTTTAGATAAAATTAACTATCATCTATGTAAGCCAACACCGGAGGAGCTATCCTCAGAGATTTTTTTTGGCTAGAGATGTAAGATTTATCACCTGCTAGGTACCCGAGGTTCTCTGTATGTCATACATATGCCTCAAGTGCATGCAATTCAATACTTTATCCCATATAAGTATCTGTCAATTATTTAACATTGGATCTCGTTCAATTAATATTTACAGAGAGGGGGAACAAAAGCAATGACTGATTATGCATTCTACTTAAATGAAAATAATGTTTGCATTAATAATTTTGTGCTATTATTAATAAATTATTTTTATTATTTTTATTAATGTATTAATAAATAACAATGTATTGATTTTTTTTTGTATGTATACAATGCTTCATAACAATATCAGTTTCTTCTGTAGCTATTCTTAAAATGGTCCTTATTACCATGTGACCCACAGGACAAAAATCATTTAAAAAATTTAAATATTTTTTCCCTTCCCATGCCATTTATAATTGTTTTGTGTGTAGGAAACTGATATCCTTTTGTTATTTCTGTATATACTCATGTGCTAGTATTTAGGAGGAGCTGGGACGGCAAGCAGGTATCTGTGTATGTCCAACAGTAAAATTTGATCCAAATTAGGTTAACTTCTATTGGAACTGTAACATATAATTATGAAAACACCAACCTTTTAAAATTAAGGAGAAAACTCTTTCTTAATATATTCTACTTGTGCTGTGCTTGCATTTGCTCTTAAAAGGCTGCTACATACTGTCTCCTCCTTTCGTATGTGTGTTTAGCAATACTGATTCATTTCTGGTAAGAAGTGGAAATCTACTTTGATATGTTTTAATAAGTTATATAAATATTATATATATATTATAACAGTGGAAAAAATATATACATAAACATACAAAGACACATACATACACATACACATACACGTACCTGATGTAGAAAACTAGAAAATGTTATCTTAGATTTCAATCTTCCATGCATTTTAATAAAAAATCTAAATAAATCAGAACTGTGAATATTAAATTAATCTTCAAAATTCTATGAGTAAAATCTCAACATTTTTAAATTCTTTGGGAATTTAAATTTAAATTTTGATAGGAGTAGAATAATTTTATTTAGCAGCTACATGGTGAAACAGTGAGAACAGAGTAACTGAGAAAGTGCTGTAATTTCAAAGGAAACCCACAAAGATAACATTATGTAGACATGAAATTGTGGTTTGTCTCAAATGTGCTATTATTTGGATCTGTGGTGAAAAAGTCTACTACTCAGTGGGTTTTTTGAAGTTCACCTAGTGTTTTACAGAAAACTTATAAGTAAATCAAACAGTTCTGTTCATTGCACATATCTCTACTGATTAATTTGATAAACAGTATGACTATTATATGGTGTTACTCTTACATATTAGATTGTATATCCCATATCCATCTACTGTAAGGAAGATTAAATTGAAAGATTGGAAATTGAATGATTTACATGTTGTCATTTCATTGCACTCTTTCTTTACCAAAATAGAGAGAGAAAAAGAAAAGGAAAAAACGATTCTTGCCAACATATAATATAGGCAAAAACTGCACTCAAATACATTAAAGGATTAAGAAAAATCAAAATCAAAATCCTGACTTCTAAACTCTAGGCAAAATATGAGGAATGTGTTAACAAACGTGATTATACCCTTGCTGTACCTAAGCTGTTAGCTTTAGTTATGTTATAGTTAAGCCATACTCTTAATATCCTTATACCAGATGGTTGACTGAAGCTTTTATTTTTTTTTTTCTTATTAGACTGGGATTAGGCAATTTCCCTCTGCGTTTGTTAATATTGATTATTTTGCAACTATATTGAGTAGGATAGACTCAAAAGGAATTTATTTATATTAATGCACAATTAAAATCAATTACTCTGTCCAGAAATGAAGAACAAATTCATAATTGAATGAAAAGCAGGCAAAACAGAAACATCAGAAAAATCACTATGGAATTTCAGTAATATACCACTCAGCAATTACATACTCCTTTTTGGTTTCATCTCATCAAACAAAAGCATTTCATATTACTGTAAATTCAAGTTTTCCATATATCAGCTTCAGACAGTGAACCAACCTTATGCCAAGCAGCATCTTACATTAAAAGAAATCCCATGGATTTCAGTTAATCTACTTAGAAAGAAATATTGTTCATTTTAGTACAGATGGCCAAATTAGATAGCAGTGATCTGTATCATACATTTGAGAGCTATTCCAGATATTGTTAATGGTATCCATTGCCATAAAGAGATTTTTGCTTTACGCTTCTGAATTTTTACCCAATATATTACTGCATGAACTTCATATTATAACATGAATGAAATGTGAACAGCATTCCCAATAGCTTTTCTTTGTTTCTTTCAGGATATTCCATATTGTTCTATACTCTGGAGTAAATATTGTAGACTGGCTCACAATTCTCCACTTCCAATCTGTACTCTCTTTTGAACAGTGATTACACATGGATAACCAGTAATGCTGATCCACATAGAGTTCCTCAAGACTTTACCCTCAAAATCTTACTTTTTCATTAGTCTGGTTCACTCTCATACACCAAAAAGCCTTCCTCAACTTGGAACTCAGGCCTGGGTATGAGAAGGTAAATATCTTCTTGTTCTTATACAAGTGGGGACCAGAGCTGAGTAAGATAGTGTCTCTTAGAGTCAGTTGACAACTTTGATGGACCCATTCACATAAACATGATATCCTTCCTTTTGGTCATCACATGAATCATTATCATATACTGAGACTGGCTTAAGCAGGTAAATACAGAAGGGAAACTCTGAAAGCAGAGCTTCCTATTTTATTATGTTGACCCAAGATGCCAGAGACAGATGTTGGTGGTATGCCAGTAAAGGCTGAATCTTCCCACCAGTATTCCATTACATTTTGTTGTGATACAGCAGATAGTAGCAGTCCGACAAAATGGTATCTTGACACAGAAGGGCAGATGAAGCAAAGGCATGTCATTAAATTCCTCTATGTCAAAAAAATGGCACCCAGTGACATTCATTGACACTTGCTGAACGTTTATGGAAACCAAAGAGTGGATGTGGTCACAGCGAGACAGTGGGAGGTGTGTTTCAATGGTGGCGACAATAGTGAGGCGCCTTCACTGGTGCAGATTTTTATGAGCGCGGTATGCAGGCTCTTAAAATCATAGAATCATAGAATCACCAATGTTAGAAAATACCCACAAGATCATCCAATTGAGCTGTCCACCTCTCACCAATAGTTCCCACTAAACCGTGTCCCCCAGCACAACGTCTAAATGTTCCTTGAATACCTAGAGGGTAAGTGGTTCTACCACCACCCTGGGCAGCCCATTCCAGCACTCTTTTGGAAAAGTATTATTTCCTAACATCCAGCCTGAATCACCCCTGGCACCACTTGAGGCCATTCCCTGTAGCCACACAGGAGAAGAGGCCAACCCACATCTCACTACAACCTAGTTATAGAGAGCTATAAGGTCTCCCCTGAGCCTCCTCTTGTTTATGCCTGGTGAAAATGCATAGCTAGCAGTGGTGACTGTTGAAAAACAATGAGAGTTTTCTCTATCAAAGAGTGTTATTGTGCTGTTTGCATCTGTTGTAGTTTCAATGGAAATAGACAGGAAGTATTACTTACATTACAGAGCTACCTATGTAGTATGTGCATTCCATTTACCACTGATTTTTTGTTTATATCAACAGAGCCTGAATCAGACAAATTTTAAAGACAACAGATCTCAACCAGAAGAGCAGAGTTCATCGGATTTCTGTATTATACAATCTCCAGAATATCATTCCTATCTGAAGTCTACCATTCAGTTACTCTTCACATTCATAAACCATTACAGGTAAAGTATGAATGCCAGTAAGAACATGATGACTGGATCCAAATATTTTATAACTTTTACAGTGGGAGCAGATAACTATCTTCCCCCTTCCTAGTGAATATTGGCATTGAAATATATCTGTTTTTAAGATATCTTACACTGACAATTATCCTGCTTCATACAACTGAGCCACTACATTAAGGAAACAGCCTTAAAAAATAATAATAGTAATAATAAGATCCTGTGCATTCTTGCAACACACAGCTGAGCAACCAAATGTAGAAATAGAAAGCAGTTAGACAGTCAAAAAACATCAAAAAACAGGATTAACAAGGCACCATCACTAAGAATATTTCCAGGATCATCATGGCCTCCTGCATCACAGTACCAAAGGTTTTAGCTTAGCATAATGATATTCAGACTAGGCTATTTATGACATGAATACTGCATTCCAAAATGTCTTTTCTTTCGGAGTGTGCTGGTCTTCTCGACAGGATTAGGCTTTGTTTATGGCTTCACTGACCTGCAGCAGCTTTAAAGATTCCAAGAGATGTTAAACAGCAATAATCTGTGTGTCTGCATATTTTTTCTCATTTCACTTCTGTATCTTTGCCATGCATCCAAAATTATAGAATCACAGAATTGCTTGGGTTGGAAAAGACCACAAGAATCACCAGGTTAAAACCCCCCTGCCACATGGGCCACTATCAACAAGATCTGGTACTAGACAAGGCTGCCATCCAACTCCATCCAACCTGGCCTTGAACAACTCCAGGGATGGGGAAACAGCAGATGATTTAAGAACATCACATGGTTTCAGGTGTAAAGCATCATTCCTACTTGAAGACAGCTTTTGTGTGTTGTGTTACTGCCTCTTCAGAAGGATAAATGGTTTGAAGGGGAGTATGTCTGCAGCTGATCTGCACATGTCACTCTTCCTCCCCTCTAACTGTTTCTTCAGAGATGGGGTTGGAGAGCAAGTTTGACAGTGTTGTGGATTCATGTAAAAACAGCCAAGGCAGCTCACTGTAGTGCGTATACAAAGAAACACCATTGCATAATTGCATCTTGGATTTTCATCCATAAATGTTTTTAAATTTAATCTTAACTGCTCAAGATTTCAGTCAGAAATAACAGAAACAACTTGATGAGCTACTTCCACAGACATATATTGAAAGGTGTTTCCCCCACAGCAGAACTGTGGCTCCCCTGAAAACTCTTCAGAAAATGTTTGTGGATCATTATACCACATAAGGTCCAAACAAAAATCACTTTACCAAGTACTAGATACTGCTTGCAGTCCATCAGAATTGTTTCTATCATTTGTCAAGCGAGGATGTTTGATGAATGCCTTTGATGGCAGTGAAGCCACAAGATCTGCTGGTTTCATAGGGGGACTACACTAACAGAATGTGTGGCCATCAGAGACAGGAACTGGATCTTTGTCAAAAAGCATTTTTTGACTTCACCTGTGCTTCAAGCTGGAAAGACCTAGTTGTTTCATGGAAGACAGAAACCTGAGAATCTGCTAAACTGTGTGATCATGGAGGAAGGGGGGGAAAAAGAGAAGCTGTACAGTCATAGATAGTGCCCAAGACTGAAATCCTTCTGAAAAGAAGCCAAACAAATAAACAAACAAAACAAAACAAAGCAAAAACCTTATCTTGGAAATGCAAATTGTTAGCACTGAAAACATCATTTGACAGAAAATAAAATAAGTCAAGATATCTTCTTAGAGTCAAAAAATTGTTCAAAATTGCCACAGATTAAATATCAAACATACCACACAAAGAAGTGTTCTATTCCAAAACTGTAGACCAGAACAGCAAGTAACAAGGGATTATTAAGATGAACAAATGGCTTCAGAATGAACAAGATTGAGCACATGGTTCAAACTACTGTCCTGGGAAGCAGATTTTAAGAGGTAACAATCCAATCTTGACTCCAGAAGAATGTGCGCACATATATGACAGTTGAGTCAGCAGTGCTTTTGGACATGTCTTTAAATGTTAAATTAAAATATGTTAGATAAGTCAAGCAAATTTTGATAGTAAAAAAAATTACCAGATGTTTAAAATTAATAAAAAAATTACAAACATGAAAGCCTTTTTGTTCTTATAAGAAAAGTCATATTCTTATTTATATACTATAATATGAATTTATAAAGCTACAACCTGAGAAGACATATTTTCAAGTTTTTCTGGCAACCTGTTTTTTTATTTAATGAAACTTGAAATTCTTTCATAGGCATATGAACACAGGATTCAAGAAAGCATTGTGTGTTCACTGACTGTACAAAAAGTCCTATAATACACAACTGCTAGCACTAGTGCAACTCCCCTGACGTGGTAGAACCATACTGTTACATATCCATAGATCATATGGTCATCACATATGTAAGTGCAAAGGCATCACTGGACTAATTTTAGAAGAGAATTGGAACTAGAAAGATGAGGAATTTAGACTACATTTATAATAGGAAAGAAACTGATGTTGAGCAAATAGCTCTGGTCACCAAACCAAAAGGCAATGGTTTGGTTGTAGGCATTGTTTGATCATATCCATGTTGTTAAACTCCCTCTTCTCTCAATCTGGCTGAAACCAAACTGTGTACTTAGCCTATGCTAAATCTCTGTGTTATATCTGGGAAACATCCTGAAGAGTGTTTGTCTGATGTGAACTATTGGAACAATTAAATAAGGAGTATAAGCAGCTGAGTTTTAGTGCCGACCATAATTCTACCACAGATAAGATCTGCAGAAAGTGCTATTGTAGCCCATATGGCTAATGATGCTGTAATCATCTGTTGAGCAAAGCAAAGAAAGGAAACAAAACTACAACGTGGAGAAGATGAAGGAGGGAGGTGTCATTTTTGAAACAGATAAGTGTTTATTTTGCTGAGCAATTACTGTTGTTTATATGCTTTCTGTTTTCCCAGTTTGCTATAACGGTGTAACAGAAAAGCCCAGCCAGCAGGTGAAAAACACTCAGCCATAGCTGAATTCAAGGTTGATAGATGAGTTAAAGGCCAATAGTCCTTTGGGGGACCTGAAGCTGGAGAGCATCACTGGGAACAGAAGAGAAGCAGGTGTTGGTAAGATGGGAGAGATGCCAAACATCTACAAGAGGAGTGAAGATGAGACAGACTTAAGGACAGGAGCTAAAACAGATATGATGTTTGCATGGTATGGGAGTGTTGAGACACAGTCACGCATCTTTTGGAAGAAGAAATATTTGGGATAGTGAAGAAATAATTAATACCAAAAAAAGAAAACACCCCATAATCCTATTCAATCAATTTTTCCAGGGAAGAGGGTTCAGTGGGGGGTGGGGGGGTGGGGGGGGGTGGATGAATGATACTGTGAAGACAGGTAAGAGAATAGCTGTATTTTCACTAGTTTGATCCTCCTTTTCTCTTTTTGTTTGTTTGTTTGCTTGCTTTACGTTATATTTTGTGTCCAGGGGAAGGAGAACTGTAGTTAAAAAAAAAAAAAACAATAAAAAAGATTTTCATAGTTGACAAATGTTAGTATACAAAAACAAGGGAGTAGTGGAACAGCCAAATCAATTTGAAATGCTTGGCTGCAAAAATTATTTTCAAGCTGTATATACAAGAACCAAATCTCTAATCTCCTGACAAGTTCTCTCCTGATATGGGCAAGAATATGCTTTGATCAGTATAGAACTCTTCCACCTAAATCCTTGAAAGAAAGATCTGGATCCAAGTAGAAAAGTTGAGTTGTAATGTATGCATTGAATGTAGTCTTAAATGGTCTCCAGCACGTCAAATACAACTGTTTGAATGGTCAAATGAAGTGCCTTTACACTTAGTTTCCTGCCCAGATAGGATCAAATTACGCAGTTTTATCAATAAAACTGACCTTACAGTACAATCCAAGATAGTGCAAACCAGTTATGGTCCCAAAGTAAACATTTTAGAACTGTAGGAATATGCCCATAGGCTAGTAAGTCACCCAAGAGGGAGAATGTATTAACACTCAACACAGTCATGTCTTGTCAGTGTACACAAATTTATCTAAATAGTGTCAGCAGATGTGTTGCCTTATGCATCAGTGTTTTGGGACACAGGAGAGTTGACCCTGTCCTTAGCAGCTTAAATTAACTGCCTGGAATTCATTTTATCCAATGTGGGCACCTGAAAATTTCTTTTGGTCAGTGGAGATAGATAGGGAATTCCCAAAGTTGAGTCAACACACATATTTAGTAACCTAAGGTAATTAGTTTGAACAGTAACAACTAATGCTTAGTTGCCTAAATTACATTAAACTATGTGTAAATTAATGTATCTTCTGAATATAAAACAGTTTCTTGCCCCTATAATGGCTACACTTGCATCTGAAAGGACAATGCTAGTTCTTCCAGAAGGAATAATCACTCAGCATGTATTGTCATGAATTTTTAATAGCGATGAATAAATCAGAAAAAAAATTGAGATCTTTGTAAGTATCTTATAATACATAATATCTTCTTCTTGAGTAGTACTCTTCACGGTGAGAATATGACTCAGGTAAGATAGTGCTCAGTCTTTAAGTGTACTGCCAGTATATCATGGTATCAATTCTGAACTGACCCTCATTTCTTGAGAACTGAACTCTGGCTGGAAAATAATTTTATTTTTTCATCAGATAGATGAAAAATTTTCATCTGTTATAAATAACCCAAACTATCTTTACATTGCTGACTTACTGGTAAAACTCTAATGAGTATACACTGTACAAATGGAAAAGAAAATATCAATCGCACCCTACAGATTTTCAAAAGAAAGAATTCATTGGCATTCTGCATGGAAAAACTACAGACAAACAGATCTCCAATAGCCTCAAGCAAGGGACATTTGGCTTCAATAAGGCTGTATGTTTACTTTCCAGGTTCTCTTAAAATGTACTTCATGTTGCTGAAAACAGCTACAAGTGGGTTCCACAGGGTAGAATAAGGACAGACATTACTGCAAATACACATTGACCTACACTGTTTGATCCCATCTGTTTAGGAGAAAATGTGCTTCTGCTTTTGTGTCCTTCACAAGAAAACACTGGCTCTGATTCTTCATCTTCTCTTGAATAAATAGTATGTTCATGTAATAGTTATAAATGCAACTATTTATAATGACATGAGTTAAGTAGAAAAATGTCAGTGACTGTTGCTTGTGTAAAAAAAGTAAATTCCATATCAACTCACTGTGACAAGCAATAATCACAAATGCACTTCTGAAAAAAGGATATACTGAAGTAACTTTTTAGGGCTGTGCATGGTAGGTCAGTCATGTAGTTCCCATTAACATTAACAGAAATTATATGCTTAAGCTATCACAAATGCTGCCGAGATTTCAGTCTGTGTTATAAAGCAAAAGCCATTGCTGTCCATCAGAAAACAAAGTTCCATGTCCAAAAGGGCAGGTGCAAAAAGTGTTCCTATACCAACACAGTTACAGATTGTGAAGACCAGAACAGTCACAGCTTAGCAGAAAGGGAAAACTAGTTTTCTCAAGCATAGCTATAACACCTTTATTTTATAGTTTACTGTCATTTATAGTTAGTTAGTTCCAATCTTCAAATAACATCCAAGTCCCACCAGGACCTATCTGTTCTTTAGATATAGATATGGAATTAAATAGCAGAAATTAATAGTAGAATAGTGATAAATCAAAAATCCTTCTTTTTTAATCATTAGATACACAAATGAAGTTGGATTTTTAAAACAGTAAAAAAAAAAAAATGCAATACAACTATAAATTACCAGGGTGGTGTACATTACACAGAGCTTACATTTCATTTTTATTTTTCAAGTGAATTTTTAATGTTTTTCATCACTGAGATACCTAAGGATGAAACAGAATTCAGAAGAATATATAGAAAATTCGGAATTTATACCTAACTGGGCATAGTTACCTTCACTCTACAGAGACTTGATCTGCGGGGATGAGGCTTCAAGACAGAAACAGGTGGGTTTTGTTTGCTTTATTTCCTTTCCTTTTCATAATGGAGAGAAAACTCAGTCAAAGTCTTTGTCTGATGCTCACACCTTCCCCATCACTGCAACACAGTAACTTTGTAATCTCTTCAAAACCCATGTCTTCAGCAACACTTATTATCCCTATTTTTATATAAAGAGTCTGAGCAAAGTACATGTTCTCCAGGAAACAGAGGAAGGCTGGCAAAGTGTGGATCAAGGTCTCCAACATTAGGCTGACAGCATTTAGACTCACAGTCATTTTGCTTACTATCCTGGCAGTTTCCCAGATTTGTGGACAGTTTGGTGATGCAGCTTCAGCTCCTTCAAATAAACTGCACCACTGGGACTGACAGCTTCATTGATAAGCTCGTAAACTACAGGGAGAGAATGATGGGTGCTTCACGCAGACATGATTTTCTCTCCGAAGCATATATTGATTCTTCTGCTTAAAAATTGTACATCTGTATTCTCAGTTTATCTTGTTATTGTGGTGTCAGTATTTAGTTGTTAGATGATCTCTGGTCCTGTAAAACAGTTACCTAAAATGCAGTGTAGGAGGTGAAATCTTACCACTCCCAGCTCAAGTGAATTTAGGTACAATGAGACTTGCTCCTTATAAGGCTAATAGTATCAGAACTTTATGGAATAAACCCAAGCAAAATGAATTAATCTGCTTTACTAACTGTCCTTGCATAATTCTGTAGTACTGTCTCCTTTGCTTTGTGCTGACATGGCAGGATTAAAATCCTTAGTCAGCTTAGGCAATGACATAATCCATTTTATCTCCACATGAAGTTCTAATTACATGGGTCAAAGCCATTTGTTGGTCATATCTTGTCTAGCTTACTACAATTAAATCATAATTATTCACATTCTTCAAATCTGGGTTCAAGATCCTATTACTCCAAAATGAGAAATAGTTGTTATTTACACAGCATAGCCTCAGCAATTCAGTTCCAGTCATACCATATCTAACAATAAAGCCCTAGACCCCATGTAACTCAAAAAATTGCCAATTTCACACTTGATTTTCCACCTGCTCCACTCTGTAGATTTTCTGCTTCTTGCCTGTCTTCTTGCATTTTACAGAACAATTTTGGATCAAATCATCAATAATCACCCTGTTAAAAAAGTGTCTTGATTTAAAAAGTAAAATTCTTAAATCAAATTTTAATGCTTTTGAGTTTGTCTTCCCCTAGATCAGTGATTTCAAGTTTTTTCTTTTCCATGTTGTAACTTAAAGAAACATGAAACACTTCTTGTTTAGCTTCTTTGATTCTGACTATATCCAATTTCAACCAAAGGAACAAACCACAGCCCCAAAAATCCATGCTCTGGACTTTATGTTGAAAACTTTAGGGAGTTGAGCTATACATCCCTGTGGTTTCTCCCAGGCTCTCCTTTGCCAGTAATTTCAAAAGAAGAAATCTCATATAGCAAAGTGATAATGGTGCCAGCACTTAAACAGAGTACATTTGCACAGTCAGAGAACACACTTCCTTGGTTTCTTCTCAGAAACTCATTCATTTAATTGTCTGTTCACTCTCAGACTCTCTTTTTCAGTCAACCAGGTAGTCTTTCCAGAGATGGAATTTAGCTGTTCTTCAGAGGACAATTCACCCTAGGGTCATTCCCAAATAGCAAATTGGTTCTTTCATTACTGTTTCACTGACCTTTGCACCTTCGGAGAGCCACATATGCTTTCATTACTCTCAAGAGCATGTAGTATCCAATCATATTTTCATACTTTAGAAACAGACCTCACAGGATTTCAGACATTTTGAAATGAAAATATATATATATGTATATATATATAAGGTTATAATTCTTCCTCAAACACCAAGCAGTAAGATGTATGGCCCAAAGGAGACCTTGTCCTTCTGTGTCAATAACTATCTCCAGCAGGGAGGAAAGTGGAGTAGATATTGCTTAGTTTGTCTTTAGCAATGTTTTTGAACAATAATGACATCTAAAAACATCTTTTGACTATAATACCCACCTAGCCAAACTGAAGAAAACTAGACTGGATAGATGGCCTACAAGGTGGTTTGAAAACTGGCTGATCACAGAGCTCAAAGGGTTGTGATAGTCAATTAACATTCTAGCTCTTGTCTGACTACCAGTGAGTTTCCTTAGGGGGAAAGATAGGCCCAACACTGTTTAATAACTTCTGTAATGATCCAGTCTGTGGAGGACACAGAAATAATGGGAAAAGAGATCACTGAAGGGTAGGATTGCCATTAAGAAACCTTGAGACACCAGAGAAATGGAATGTCAGTAATCTCATGAAGCTCAGCAAGGGCAAATGCAGAATCCTGCATCTGTAATATAATACACCCATGGAAAAGGAGGAGACTGGGGGCCAATGGGCTAGAAAGAGTGTTCAGCTTTGCAGAGAATAGACTTGGAGGTCTTGCAAAAAAAGATAAACTTGAGACAATTGTGTTGCCTTGCAGCAAAGAATGCCAGCTGCTTACAAATGATCCTTCCCTTTTATTCATACCTGTGGGATGTCATTTGCATACTCTGATCAGTTATATCTGAATGCAGTCTAAATAAAGACATAGAATCAGGCTCAGGGGAGTGCCCCCAAGATTGTCAGTGGGCTTGAGAGCATAATATGTAAAGAGAGGATAAAAGGCATAAATTTGTTCAGCTTTGAGAAGTGATACCTGAAGAGAGATCTTATAGTTATTATAACTATCTTATAGACAACTATCTAATATGAAGGTATGGAGAAGATGGAGAAAGTGAATGGTGAAAGAATGAGTGGCACCTATTAAAAATGCAAGAGGAATTTCTGTCATACATTTGGATCTTTTTCACCACAGGCATAGGTAAACAGTACATCAGGTTGCTTAGACAGGCTACGAACTGTCCATCACTGGCAACACTGAAAGCTGACTGTGCAAGACTTTGTGTGATTTAGTCTAGATTTACTCTGAGAGAGGAATAGATCAGATGAACTCCAGAGATACCTTGCTGTCTTAGCTGTTCTATGATTCCAAATGCAGTGTTGCAACTCCTATGTACTAGTTCACTGTACTAGTCAATCAAACTTCAGCAGTATACTTGTAAACTACTGTGGAACACACCTGGCAGTGTTGCAGAGTACAGTACTGTCTAAGGAAGAAGATGCCCCAAATTATTTTCTTATTTTTATCTAGTAGGAACCTTCGGGACTGTTTTATTTTTGTTTGTTTGTTTGTTTGTTTTTTGGAAAGAAATTACAGAATTCCATTAAAATAAATACACTTAGAAATCATGTTATATTATGATTTATGTTTCGGACTTTCCTTCGAGAAAAGTTTTAATCGGTGATCACTGTGTTCTCCTTTGTAACACAGGGCATATGATTTCAGCTACTAAGTCTTATGTCAATAACTTCTGGCTGAAATATGTGATTTCTTTAAAAAAGAAAAACATCACTTAAAGTTTCTCAGTACATCTCTGGTATTAAGAAATGCTCTCACTGTAACACACAGGGGTGGTCTGCCCAGCCTGTATTTACAGATGTATTGCCCCTGAGCAATTCTTTTTTTAGGTAGGACAGTGCATGTAAGTTTATTCTTTATTACCAGAAACATTATTTGGGCACTCCTATGTATTTAAAGTCACATTGCTGGAGAGGGAATGGTTTTGTCATTGCATTCTTCCTCATCTTGCAGAATGGTGTTTCTGCTTCCAAATTCCAAATCACTTTAACGTAATTGTTTACTGTTAGACTGTTAGTAAGTTTTGTTTGTTTGTTTGCTTATCTGAGCCATATTGAACTTTCTCATATACATCCTTGAATAACTAGAAATTTAACTTTGTTCAGAGGCACTTGCCGGCTGTCTTGACTACCAGATTACATACAGGCGTTCTGTGGTTTTGATCTTAAGAGAGTTTATTATCATTGATTCAACAAAGACATGTATTGGTCTCATGGCCAGAAAAGTACCTACAGATGTAGCCCTGTGTATAGTCAGATGGTTGGGTTGGGAAAACTGAAAGTAAGGAAAAATAAAACAAAAAACCTCCAAACTATTTATAGTGCCCAGTCCTTATCTTCCTTGTCCAAATAATTATATATATATGAGGAGGGTCATAATTAATTTACCTTGTTGTTGTGATTAATAAACAAATGAGAATTTTCTAAGGTTGCGGATTGCATTGGTTGCGTAGCAGTTCAATACCATACCTTCAGAGTTGAGAGAAGACCTGGGACTTAAACTTGCTTAACTTTTCAAAAGTAGGAACATACATTAAGATTTTTTACATATATGTAACATCATCAATTTGAATAGAACTTGCTGATTTATGTTTTTGTATTAAAAATAATAACAACATGTATATATATATAATTATTCGAAGTTCCCATGTAAGACTTGTCAGTCACTGTATCAAAAATATGAAGACTCCACGCAGAAAACAGACTTACCTGCTTGTTACAAAGTGGATCACTGACAATTAATTACAAGACATCACTGTACAGAGCTTTTGCTGTATTTGTTTCCTCCTCACTTTAACTGAGTAGTAAGGGTGAGGATGAGAGGTGATTTGGAGGGGAGTGCAGGGACAAGGGGAAAGGTAGGTGTAAGGGAACTGTTGAATCACAGCCTGAACCACTGACTGGTCACCTGAGGTGAGCATTGAGTCAGCCATGGGGGCACAGGTGGAGGTGATAATACCTGTGTGATTGGAAGGGGTGGAGCCTGGCTCCACCTCTCCCCAAGCCCCATTTAAGGGCTGACCACCACCAGGAAAGGATCTCTTCTTGGAGATCCCTCTTGTGTGGAGTCCACAGTGAGCCTTTCCCATCTAAAGGTGAGCCATCTTTCCTTTGTACTCTTTGTATACCATCTGTACAGACCTAACTAAATATACCATCTTCTATACTATTCTTAAAGAGTCATCTTTAAGATCGCTCACATTACAGGTAGGAAAACTGAAACAATGCTAACCCAGGATCACAGCACTAATAAACATTTAGACTAGGTCACAGGAAGAAGTTCTTTACAGTGAGAGTGGTGAGACACTGGAACAGGCTGCGCAGAGAGCTTCTGAATGCCCCCTCCCTGGTAGTGTTCAAGTCCAGGTTTGGAGGGGCTTTGAACAACCTGGATTAGAGGGAAGTGTCTCTGTCTATAGCAGGGGTACTGGAACTAGATGATCTTGAAGGTCCCTTCCAACCTAAACCATTCCATAATATTAGGATTTCTGCAGTCAAATATATGAGGTAAAGTGCAGATCTTCCATCCCATAATGCATGCTGAGAACACTTAACACAGGTAGAATAGAACAAAGAAATAACTACACTGTCTGCATTGTCAGTAGTAGGAAGACTGGTTGTCCCCATGAATCCTAGTGCTCTCAAAATCAGCTTTATTATATTTTAAACTGGTGAACTTGCCAATATTTCAAATAACATATTTTTAAAATAGAAAAATACAATCTCTGTTGTCTTTCAGCACTGGATCCAGAAGTCCAGGAGATAATCAGACATTCTCTAGGCTTCCCATTGCACCAAGCTTAATCTTTTTATGACCAAGCCATAAAATCTTGCTTTGTACATGCTTCATCCAATAAATACACTGGACACACAATCTGTAGCTAGTTCATGAAAAAAATCCTCCTATAGTATTCATAGCCTTTGGAATAATACAGCCCAGAAATGAAAGTTTCAACAAAACAGAAAAGTGCTCTATTCGCAAGCTTTTTTTTTCTTTTCAATATAGAATGTCAGACCCCCAAATATATTGAAAGGAGTAAGATTTGACAAATGCTAATGCTATTTATAAATTCAGATGCGTAGTTAACAAATGAACAGGTAATTTAATGACAATGCCAGGCAGTGGGATAGAGGTGGAAAAGTAAATTGTCTTTTCTTCACTTGATCTGAAAATTGATTTTGCTATTACGAAGCACTGCTTCCATTCAGTGAGCCATTCAGAGATGAATGGATTTAGAGCAGCGTTATCAGAATAATAGTGACATCTACGTTTCACCTCTGTAAGACTATATTTAAACTTTTTTTCTGAATAAATTATAATGATTTAATATATTTTATAAACATTCCAGCTTTGAAATATTTATAAAGTCAGTATTTTTTTAAGTTTTATGGTAACTGAAGGTTTTTGCTGTCAGAATTACAGAAAGAACCTTTGTTTTCAGAGACCTCAACTTTTGAGTATGTAATATGAGATATGGTAGGCACCTAATAGGTAGGATTTTATTTGTCTGCTTTAGCCTTTTTACTTCTATCCAATGATTAGAATTTTGCTACTATCAATTCAGTTTCTGGAAGTCTTGTATTGAGCTAATTTAAATGTCAGAAAAAAAAATAATTATGGGTCAATTAACTTCCAATCACAAGTTCTAAGTACAAGCAAATGTTTCCTCTAATAGATAGAATGACACATTATTAACACTTACCTTTCTCTGCCTGTTTCTGGAACATTTCCTTAGTGAAAGACCTAACGCTGTAAGAATTGGCAGTCTGTCTGAAGTAAGAACTGAATATGTTATGTGAAAACTTAAGACACACTTTTCTTTTGTGTCTTTCCAGGACAAAATATTCATTTGTAGTATCTGATCTAAATCTTAAAGTACGTTGGTTTTCTTTAACTAATCTAAATAAAATTCAAAACAAAATAAATGAAAATATAAATGAAATATAGCTGTCTTATCAAGTACTGGCTCTCTTTTCAGTACATAGAACCTTGAATAGCTTTTAATTTCCCACAGTTGGTCTTCTCTTATAATTTGAGTCAGGTCACTGTGCTTACCTCAGAAGGTGTCAGTTCTCTTACATACAAATTGAGTATAAATTCTGTCATATCTTCACAGAGGGCAAAGTAGTTTCTGAGAAATTTATCACAGCATGAACTTAGAAAATGTGATCAATTTCACTATCTATTACAACCTGGTTCTCCATGGTGGTGATCTAGACCATGTGAACAGTAACTGGTATTAGATTCTGAAATCACTTACATTTAGCCCTATGTGGTTATTAGGATCTTGAGGCCAAATGAAATAACAATTGACCTTTTTTTTTCCTCACTTGGGTTCATGATGAATTAAAATATGAAACCTTCCTTGTATATGAAATTAATGTTTTAGTATTTCTATTCAAAGGAAAATGAAGAAATTAGGAAATAGTGCCTTCTTTGCCTTGGTCTTTACTCAGCCTTCCCAGGTTGAGGTGATCAGACTCTGTATCAGGCTGCCCAGAAAGGCAACCATCCTTGAAAACTTTCATAACCAGGTCCTAAATAATATATCTTAACTATAATGTTGGTCCTGTTTTGACCAAGAGTTTGGAATTCTCTTCATCATATTTCAGGTTTCCAGAAACAGCTGTATTCTGATTTCTGAATCACCAGTGTTAAGAACTACACTAATGACACAGGAAAGAAGGGCCAAATATCTCCTTTGGAACTCTTCTTGGTACTTGTAGAAACAAATGAACAAAAATTCCAAATTTGAAAACATTATTTTCAAAATAATTGCCCTCAGAGTCATATTCATAATGTACACCAGAGGACTGAGTCAGTTTGCAAGAAATGAAGGAAGGGAAATGATGTGAAAGAAAGAAGACAATACAATAAAAAGTGAAGACGAAAGATGAAGAAGTTAAAAAAAAAAAAAAGGGAGGGAGAGGCAGCTTGACAGACAGAGAGGCAAAGGCATATGAAACTGAAAATAGATGATAAGTAATAGTGCCTGGCTAGAAAAGAATATAAAGCGTTGAATAGAAACTGCTTACTGTTATCGCCTTCGCATTCTAATCTTCATAGCTGCAGAGCTCAGAATTAGAGCACATTTCCCTACTGCCTCTATTATCATCATTCCTTTAAAATTCACTCTCTGCCTGCCTATCTTATCACCTTTTCATTCAAAGCCTTGGCCTTTGACTGCTCAATTTGCTTTTGTCTCACTTAATGTGACCCTCTACCTTCTTCGTAATCCTTTCCTGTGCATCATATATGTCAGTGTTTATTGCGGTGCGTAAGAAAGTATATATAGTCACTGCATTTTTTACCATAACCTTCCCATACTAAATCTAGTAAGGATATTTCAGTCTGAAATATCTGAGACACCAGTATCAGTACTGTCCAGATCCTTAATGGTATTCACAGAATACATATGAGATTTAGTACGTTACTGTTCAGATAGCTGAAATATTACAAATCCAAGCATGCACTACATTCATTTTCTTTACCTTGATCAATTTTTATTTTTCTTATTTTTATAGTCAACATATACGGAACACATTCCCTGGATATATCTCCACATACAGAGCTCAGAGGGTTGTGATTGGTGGTGCAGCATCCAGTTGCAGGCCTGTACTTAGCCATGTTCCTCAGGGCTCAATGCTGGGTTTGGTTCTGTTCAATATCTTCATCAATGACTGTGATGAGGGAATAGAGTCCACCCTCAGCAAGTTTGCTGATGATACAAAGCTGGGAGGAATGCTGACACACCAGAAGGCTGTGCTGCCATTCAGCAAGACCTGAACAGAATGGAGAGTTGGGCAGAAAAGAACCAGATGAGGTTTAACAAAAACAAGTATGGAGTTCAGTGGAGCATCAACCAATACCCTCAAGTCCATTTCCACTACATAGTCTTCCAGCCACTCTGCCCCAAGCCTGTAACATTGCCTGACTAGAAAGGAAATGAAAGTTGGCTGTCAGAGATGTACACACATACACAGTCTTCCAAATTTCAGTAAAATTAATTTTATTCTGCCTAATTACAGGTGATACCACACACTTTTCAGTTTACTCAGGGTTGGAAAGAAACTGCAAGAGATCATAAACAAGTGTTACTAATTCTGAAAATTTTTATGCTTATTTACACTGCTTAATTCCTTGCTGAATTTAGATAAGCTCTCTGTTGGGAATAAATCAATGTGAAATGTATTGTTTTATTCTACCACATATGACAGAGTGAAAGATAATGGCAAGAACTTAGGAAAAAACTGCTGCATTTTCAGAGGTGATTGCAAGTGAATTGTAAGGTGGATCCCTTCTGTTTCTATTGACTGGGTTGTGCCACATTAGTATTTATACGTCACTGTCAGAAGGTTTGTTTATGGTCTCACTTCTCATTTCACTGAGAACAGTTCTGCAGGCTATAACTGTTGCAACTATTTCAATTAAACGTTTCCATAGAGATTTGTTGATTATATTCCCAAATTTAATACCAACATTGCTTATGTAAACTTCAAGGTGGAAAACAGAATTATATTTGGTATGCATAGGTATATACACTAAGATGGGCATATTGATTACCATGGAGTCTTGTTCCTCATATTCTGTTCTATTCTCAGGAAAGAGGTGGTTAGGAACCCTACACTGGACTGCACAAGCACAATTAGGATTGCAGAAAATGAAATTAATCTTGCAAATGAATTATGAAAAATTATGAAAATGAGGAACAGATTATGAAAGAATGGGCATAGGATTTGATAAGCAAGAGCACAGATTTTTTCCACATTTTGCTCACATCAGTCTTTAAAGTTAAGCAAAGCTGTCCAGAGAGCAGGTAGATATTACATAAGTAAATCTAAATGTTATTTTCTATCTCTATAAAGAGAAATAAAATTCCAGATAAAAGTCACAGATGTTATTGTACCACACATTCTTAACACAGCAGAAATTGACAGGAAGAGCAAGAGCACGTGGTGAAGCTCACTAGAAGTGAGGAAATTTCAATATTATTACTGACAAAGCAAAAAAAAGTGATATGCTTATGTATTTTGATTTTGATGCACTTGATAATTAAAAGTCCACATAGTATTTTTTCTATATTTTTGCTGTTGGTGCAAAGATTGCAAACTGCCTGTGTAACAAGTAACTATTCAATAGCTATTTTCTTGCTCATACTCAGAGTTCAGTGCACCACTTGCTACGCATTATTTAAACCCCGATCTGAATAGAGAGTTATTCATTTCCTGTGGCTTGTCTTCTGGTACTCATCAGTGAAGAATTTGAGTGTTTTACTTAAACTAATGGCTTCAGTTTCACAATCATCTGACAAAATTATCATCCCCATTTTACAGACTGAGAACTGAGGCACACAGATACAAACATCCAAAGTGCCCACTAATTTTCTCATTCAATCAGAGATACACAGAACCTGATTTTGTGGAGTGCTACGAACTATACAGCAGATTAGATGTTCAAAGCATCATCCTACAGACAACAGTGGCAGCTGTGAGTGAACACAATTTCTGCAAATCAGACCCTAGAGTCTCAATGCAAGCAGTGAGAAAAGGATCACATAATCATGTGTGTCTACATGGCAGATTGCAAATTTGTGAGCAATATCTGGGCTGTGAAATAAAGAATGAGATACAAGAAACAGTACCATTATGTTAATACAACATACTGCCTTAACCATTTAGCCCTGCAAAGCTAAAGTTAAAGAAGGCAGCTGCAATGTTCTGTTGCCTTCCTCCCCAAACCATCCCACCCCATCTAACATTCTTCTCTTTCACTCACTATACACTCTGTGCCTTCTGCTACAAATGACTCTGGAAAGCCAGTGACAGTGATAACGATGGCTTTTGCAACTGCACAATCCTGATCTATTCTCCAATGTGCGTCCTTTCCCTGCAAAGAATGAAGCAATGTTCAGAAGAAAAAATATAAAAATAAATAAATATATATAAAAAAAGAGTATGTAATAATGTAACTATATCAAAAAGTCTGGGCACTCAAGACAAATTAAGATAGCACTGCCATTTCTTTGAGTGCTTTATGGGCAGCTCTACTGGTTAAAGAAAAAAAAAAACCTCTACATTCCTACTGAAAAAAAGAAAGGAAGAAGTAAAAAGAAAGAAAAGGGGAAAAAGAAAAAAAAAGAAAAAAAAGAAAA
>VXAB01005897.1:0-11357 GCA_013399175.1 Odontophorus gujanensis | reverse complement strand
CCTGCTGCCCTTCTAATAGAAACATACACTACAGTGGAATGCTTTTCCACCTCTATAGTTCTTATCGATTAAATTCCTTAGTAGTAGTGAATGGTAGATACAAAATTGAGGCTTCAAAACCATCCATCATTCCCTTAATTTTAAGAAGGGAGGATGCAGAAGATCATAAAGCTGTGAAAATTCCATATTCCACATTTTCTGAACTTGAATTTTTCTTTTTAATATTATCTTTTTATTGGAGTGGAATTTATTTACAGCTTTCATAATTATCCATTTTTGTTTTCTAGGAGACAAGCAGCTCAGATGTTACTCTTTACAGCAGTCTCTAAATATATCAAGTTTCTGATGAGACATGAGAAAGCTATTACTGTCCTTATCTTATCTATGAGTTGTTATTGATATGCCAGAAATCGCATTGAATATTAAGAGCAGAAACACAAACAACATCTCTACCTGATTTATTTTAAGCCTGAAGTTTATAGGTCATGCTTTATTTCAGGAACACATGGTAATTTGCAAAATCTGTTTGGCCCCTTGGTTTTATACCACTGTTGTGTTTCTGTTCCAAATACAGCTAACATTAAACCAACCTATATAAACTCTCAGTAATATATGCATTATAACTGCCAAGGAGTTTTCTTAATAGCATGCCCCTTACCAGACTCTGGCATTCTAACCCTTCTGACTCCACTTAGCAGTTAACTTAGTCTTTGTTTTACTAGCATCCATTCTGTCAACCTTTTAAGTTTTTGAAATGCAGTTTTTAAAATCAGATATTTGAATGTAAGAAACTGAGAGGAAATATGTAGTGAATATTATGACTGGAGATGATTTAGGATAAGCATGTCCAACCTGTGGCCTGTGGGTTGCACACATCCTGGGACAGTTACTAATTAGCACAACCCCCTGCCCTGCACCACCATGACAGCGGCTCTCTCACTGAGTGGCCCAGCTTGGCCCAGGCACATGCCCATCACTCAGCAACAAGCTGAGTGTATTGATGCAAGATAGTTTATCTCCACTTAATGTGGCCCAAGAAGTTCAAAAAGTTGGACATTCATGGTTTAGAAGATAATCTCCTGTGAAGAAGGTTACTGAACATTTTCTCTGCTTCTGCTAGGAATGGATGTGAGGAATCTCAGATCTAAGTGATAACAGAGAAAGTCTGGGGAAAAGAAGATATTCCCTTGATCAAGGAAGATTGGTCAGATGTCACCTAGGCAAACTCAGTGCACACAAACCCATGGGCCATGGTGGCATGCACACATGAGTTTGAGGGAGCTGGCAGAAGTGATTCTCAAACTGATCCCTACCATTTTTGAAAGTCATGGAAAACAGGAAAGAATAAAGAAATTACAGGTGTAGTCAGACAAAGATGTTAGGCCTGCTTACACTTTTGTAATATGTCTGGTCACCAGAGTTGTCAGGTGTTTTATCATATGACTTATTAGACCAGAAGTCCAGTAGAAAAAGTGCTGCAAATTTTAATAGCTAAACTAATATGAAGCTTATTTAAGCTGGTGATAGAATTTAGAATTGGTATTTAAAAATAAATAAACTGGAAAAAATAAACAGTTTAGCTGGAAAAGAGAATGAAATGCTATCTAGTTCTCTGTGGGCTAATGACAGTCAGGCTGGCAGCCATTCACTACTTTGAGGCCAGATGTCTTCAGTGTTCTTCGTAAATGAATTAAATACATGACTTGAAGGTATTCTGAATAGGTTGAAGAAAACAAATTTGGAAGAGCTCTCTCAAGAGCAGAGAAGCCTTGCAGAGAGATCTTCACAAATTAGAGGTGTGTGCAATCACCAATAAGATGAAGTTTAAAAAGAGCAGTTGCCATATTCTACACCTGGAACAAGTCAACTCTGAATATGTTTGTAAGGTGGGGGATGAGAGGCTGGAGAACAACACTGTGGAAAGGGATCTGGGATCTCTGGCTGGCAGCAAGTTGAACATGAGGCAGCAATGTTCCCTGGCAGCCCAAAGGGCTGACTGTACCTGGGGTGCACCAGGTCCAGCACTGCCAGTGGGCGAGGGGAGGGATTGATTGCTATGGTTGCTGCACCTCCAGCACTGGGTGCAGCTCTGGGTGCCACAGTGTATGAAGGACATAAAACTGGTAAAGAGGGTTTCAGAAGGTCTAGAGGGCAAAGTATATGAAGAGTAGCTGATGTCCCTTGGTTTGTTCAGCCCAGAGTATAGGAGGCTCAGATGAGCCCTCATGGAGGCTCACAAGGGGAATGGAGGGGCAGCACTTACGTCTGCTCCCTAGTGACAGTGACAGGACCTGGGGGAATGGCATGGAGCTACATCAGGGGAGTCTGGGTAGATATCAGGAAAAGGTTCTTTACCAAAGGGTGGTGGAACAAGCTCCCCAGGGCAAAGGTAATGGCCTCAAGCTGCCAGAATACAAGAAGCATTTGGACAACCTATTCAGACACAGAATTTGAATTTTGGGTCATCCTGTGTGGAGCCAGGGCGCTGGACTCAGTGATCCCTGTGGGGCCTTTCAATTTTGAGATATTCTATGATTATATAGTTACTCCCTACTTTAAGGATAAGGAGAAAGGTTCGTAATGGGACTACTTACCCAACTGGCAGTTCTGGCATCCTTCTGAACAAGGTATGCAGTCTTCAGAATCAGGATCTTCCAATTCACCTAAGTTTTGAAATAAATAAATTTTTGTTTAATCCTGATAATGGAAGGCCAATATGTGAAAGCACTCAGAAAGGTTCTTGCAAGCATACTTTGTACATATCCAAAAATCAGAAAGATGTGCAGTAATTTTTTTTATCACTTTTTTCTCTTGAAATCCCACTCAATTTGAGGAAAATATTTCAATTTTTCATTAGCATAGCTTAAGAAGAGAATCAGAGCGGGAGTTAAGGAGTTTAGGATCAGATGTGATTGCCTGTTTTGGAGCAGGAACCAAAATATTTAACTACATTTCATTAATTGTTTGAAATAAGTACTCCCTCCTTCCACTGAAGGATGCTTACCTTCTCTACAGCTATGCTTCTGACATATATTTTGGTTAAGGTAGTATCCTCTGGAACATCTTTTGCAGTGTCTAGAATCCAGGCACACCTCGCAGTGGCTAGAGCACGGCACACAGGTGTGCTTTGAATGGTAGTGACCTGGGGGACAGCTCTCTCTGCACTCCCCATTGTACAAAAAAAGCTCCATCCCTCGTCTGTCTGTGCCACAAAGAAACAGAGAAGACATCAGCAACACAGGACGTTTTGACAGTAGAAGCTGCATTATTAAGCCACCAGTGCTTCAGTTGATAGTACTGAACATTGCAAGATATGCTCAGTTTTACACCAGATGAGCTAAAATGTACAAGACTTTTAGTGTTTCAGATGTTTCACACTCTTGGAGATCTGCAACATAAAAATGCTGTACTAGCGAATCATCACTGTTTACATCCACCACTCTAATCAAGTATGGATCAAGAGATTTCCACCACTGGGTTTCCAAAATTCCTCTGCAGCAAATAGAGTAGAAGGATTTGTAATGTATTGTACAAGTAGATGTAAAATCACCATTATGAGAGCGAATCTGTCCACTTCACCTTCCAAAAGGATCAGTCGGTTTCCGTAGTAGATTAAAGTGTAATCCTCATCCTAGTCACAGCTAAGCTCTGGAAATGTTTTGATTTGAATTGGAATAGCTAGTGTGAATCTCTTTGCTACCAGAGAAACAGAAATTTCTACTGCATGGGGACTCAGCAAAACCCATGGTAGCACCTGTAACTCCATGTGACATCTACTGTAACATGGTAAATTTTGTAATTATCTACTCCAGGGTATAAATTGCATATATTACTGTGCTAACTGTATTTAATTACTTATTTATAGAGCCCCCTAGGTATTCACTTGTAATAATTTATTTTTGAGGTTTCAGAGATAGGAATTGCATTAGGGAATAGTCATTGCAACACACAAGAACAACTCAGACTGTGTTCCTTTTACATTTCAGGTACAAATCTCCACAGTGATCTTCCTAACTTCTTCAGGGTGTGACTTGCATTGAGATCTTTGTACTTCTTGACACAGAAATACAGAAATTTATATTGCAGTTCACCACAGGGTTACATCTGGGGAAAAATCATATAAATTACTCTCTCATGTAGAAAACTAGTTTGAAAACTTAGTCTATTCATTCACAGACACAGTTCCCAAAAGCGAGAACATCAGCCTCATCAGTATGACTAATTACTACCAGTTATGTTAGTGTTTTCTCATATCCCGGGCATTTATTACCCAGCAAATCCTGGGCCATTAAGGACTCACACTGTTCTGCAAGAAGCAGCAAAAAAGGAAAAAGGCAGTGAATTCCCAAGTCATTCTGAAACTAAAAATCCCTTTTTCCTAAATGAATTGAAAATTAAATTCCAGATTCTCATTTCCAAGAGCTCCATGATACTTACATGTAATAGCCTCAAGTTATTTACCCATCAGGCATTAGAGAGGTGAGAGGGAATAATCATTTTTAAACTGTAGACAATACTGGATATTCACAAGAAGAGCTGTTTTCTTGGAACAATTGCATAGTTAATTACATTACCTTCTGTATCAACCTCAGCTCTGCAAAACTCTGTCAAAAAGACAAATTGCTATGTGTGTCAATGGTAATCTTCTCTTTGAAGGCCCCATTTCCCCAGCTGTACAGACACAGAGGTTGAAGCCACTATGATGGGTTCCTAGCCTTCCCCAAGCACATGTTTTAGAAAGCACCCTGTCTCTCTGCTTGCTTATACAACAAGTTGCCCTATTTCAGTGAAGCACATGCTTTGTAGAGTCTGGGAGGGGCAGGTATGTTCCTCCATTTTCTAGAAGCAGCTTATGTGGGTTTCTGTCTTTATTTTAGTTGTTAACTCTTCTAATTCTGTTGCCGTGGATCCCGTTCAAAACACACTGAGGGTAATGAGTAAGGACATACGAATGATGCAGAGATGTGCTTTCTTACATTCTTTTTTTTTAAAAACTATTGAACTCCAACAACCTTCAATTTTAAAACATGATAATGATGCAGCAGTGCTTACTTCATTGGCTTTAACAACTGGCTCTGTTAGCAGAGGGAAAAGGAAACCTGGATGTCAAGCAAAGGGAAAAAAATGCAAGAAATTTTTCTCACCTGTTCCACATGCAGTGCATTTGTTAGGTTCACTTCCACTGCAGTCCTGGCAGGTATGATGGCACAAATGACATTGCTTTTTGAATTCGAACTTTCCCCTGGGGCACTGCATAACACAGCGACCATTATCAAAGAGTCTTTTGAGGAACAAAGAGACATAATTAAAATTCAGCCACAATTTTTTCTTAACATTTAATACTAATTTACAAGAAAATCAAAATATTCTTCCTTTATTCTGTTACATGTGTCTTTTCACTTCACTACTCCGTTTTCCCAATCTTATTCATGGTATTTGCTGAGGAAAAGGTCAATCAAGTTTGGAACCTGGACTTGAGAATTGAGTTAGAACATTTTCCTGGAAAAATTTGGTCTTAGACTTAAATTTGTCATTCTACCACGATCTCTGAAGTGGCCACTTATGACTGTTACAAGCAGAGGAAGAGTAGCTAGGTCTTTCTCTGTGAAGGAATGATTTATCTGTTCAAGTTTCCTATTAGTTTTCCTTTGAAGGCTTGCTGTGGACAGAGCTGCGGCTTCAGTACATTGACTACAGAACTGATTAAACAGACTTGTGAGGCAGAAGGTAGGCTGCTGCAGGGAAACAGGGACAAGCATTTATGGATATACAGAATATTCTACAAAGATATCTCCCTGCTCTGGAGTCTGATGGTAAGAAAGTCCTATGCAGATTGTATTTCATAGAACTTTATTTGCATTATTGAAAATGGGTATTCAGGTCTTGAACTGGGCCGCATTGCACACTGCTTGGTTTCTGTGCAAATGGGCACCATGACAGAAGCACTGGAGGTAGCTGGCCTTTGTCACCTCGATCATGTGTCCTGATGGTGGCACTTGGGAGCTGAGGATTGTTGCGAAACCTCCTGTGGGGCTTATGCTGCTATAAACAGGAGGGGGATATCTGCTTTTTACACAGGTATATATAGCGATAGTGGGATGGTTTTAAACTAAAAAGGGGACACTTAGATTAGATATCTCTCACATGAGAAAGTGGTGAGGTGCTGCCACAGACTGCCCAGCGAAGTAGTGGATGCCCCATCCCAGGAGATGTTCAAGGCCAGGTTGAATGGGGCCCTGGGTAGCATGGTTTAATGCTTGTTCTAGCTGGCAACCCTGCCCATGGCAGAGGGGGTGGAACTGGATGATCTTTGGGGTCTCTTTCAACCCAAGTCACTTTATGATTCGAAAATTTGCACCCCACACCAGGCTGCCTGTGCTGTGGTTGGGTATGTCACCAGTTCTGGGGGCAGTCCAGGTCAATGATAATACTACCACCTGCAGAGTTCATACCTTCAGTTAGATCCTTCAGGTTAGACCAGCTTTGGATCTGCTGATTCCCTCTAAAACCTGAGTTTCACACAAGTTTGGCTGTGTTCTTGATAAGCAAATCCACACTCCTATGGAGAAAGTAGGGCACTGGGGTCTGTAGCAGAGGTGGCTTATCCTTCCAGGATGGGGCTCAGAGATGTCCTGGAGATATTCAAGGTGAGGCTGGACAGGGCTCTGAGCGCCCTGATCTAGCAGTTGGTATCCCTGTTCATTGCAGGGGAGTTGGACCAGATGACCTTTATGAATCCCTTTCAAATCAGACATTTCTGTGATTCTATGACATGTAAGTAGTACTGTTTTTGTCACATATGCTGGTTATAAAGATGTATGTCTCCACAAAAGAAAAAAAGGTACTTTTTTCTTGCTTTTTTGCTATATCGTTCCAAATGATAAATACCAAAAGGTGAGAGCTTGTCCCTAACCTTTGTAACTGAAACGATTACCAGGAGGAGGAAGAATTTTATGAAGAGAACTATTTGGACAAAAGATGTAACAAATCTACTGTATAATTTTTGAATTGAGGTTAGTAGCATTATGAATTTTCAGACAAGAAAATGATTTAACAGTGATTTTTAATACGAAATAATGTGATAACTCCAGATGAAATTTCAGTAATTACCCCCCATCCAAAATCTTTTCAACCTTTTCAAAGAGGACAGGTATTCTAGGATTGTTTTATTTTAGTCTATTTTATCTAACAGCCTCCCATTACTGCCTTCAATAGGCACTATTGAAGACTGTAAAGAGCTACAAGATTTACAATCCTGTTTCAGTTCAACTGGTCTATTTCAAGTACCTAACAAATAACGTTCATTGGAAGGACTTATTCTTTAGCTTCTGGTTGAGATTTCCCATCACTATTCTTTCTTTTAATAGTGTCTGTCCAATGCAACCTTTTCTAACAGCTTTTAGTAATGTGCAGAAGGAATTCAGTGAGCCCTTGAAAATCTTAAGTAAAAAAATTGAAAACTACTGGAGGATTTGTTACAGAGCAGACAGCAGTATCCTTTCAAAAGGCCACAGAGACTTTTTTATGGCTACAACATCTTTACCTAGTGACATTCTAACTTCTTTGTTCTGCACCTTCTTTGTTTTAGAGATACCTTTGTGTAAAACCTACAAATGACATTGCAGAATTGCAAAGAAACAAAGAAAATCTTATTTAATGTATTTGGAAAAATCCAGTCCTCCATCCAAAATTCTGCCTCAAATCCTATTCTTAATTCTATGTCTGAATTAATATTTTATTTGTTCAGACAATATATAATATTGTCTGAACAAATTAAATGCACAGATTCCTCAGTGATTTATTGGTTTGGACTGCACTGGTCCTTTATGGTATGACCTTAGCATAGAATTTTGTGCTGTAAATGGTAGGATTACTGAGGATGGTTTTCCTGTGCCTTACAGGACCAGATTCTGATTTCCTACCAGTTCAGTATCAGATAACTGCAGTGCAAGGGAACCAGAGTCAATGATGTGAGAACAGAGCTATTGGAAGAACATGAGTTTGAAAACAGTAGGCTACTGTTCTTCGGATATCTCCTGTGGAAAAGCTTTGTTCTAGATCTACTAACTTCTCACAAGAAGTTATAGAAGTAAGTGTCAGGTAGGGGCATATATTTGGGTGTTTTGAGCATCTCCTGGATTTATTGATTGATAGCTTCACTACTTGTGCCAATTCAATAGGTATTGTAAAACTGCAGATCCCCCAGAATTTTGCTTTTAGAGTTTGTCATCCTTATGATTTCAATAGCTACAATTTTGAATGGATGACAATTCAAAGGAGAGAGTTTTATGTTAAAATAACATTTTCTGTGACAGTGGGAATATCTGGTTAAACAAGGAATGCCAGCTGTCTTGTTTACATAATGCTTGTCTTAGCTTCTAGCCCTGGTTCCTTTTACCATAATCATCAGCTGCTTTTTCATTTGACTCTGCGGGATAGTGCTGATGTGAGCTCTCTGTACTGCATGCTGTTAGGAGACACATACCTTGTTCTAGGGCAGCCGATGCAGTCATCCACCCCAGGCCCAGTGCACTTCTGACAGGATGCTGCACACAACTGACATTCCTGGGAACCATCAAGATATTCGTCTGGAGAAAAAAGAGTTTGTTTATTAAAAAAGAAAGTAAAATAACAAAGTACCAATCCACGTTGATAAACTTAATGAGTAGAAGGAATTTGATCTCTTTTGAATTACTGAAATATGCATATTTCTCTTCAGTATTGAGAAAAAAACTCTGCTCCCTTAGGGCACTGGGGTATTCAGAATTTGCAGTTTGTAGTCCTTATTTATTTATGTTCCATTTTATTTCATTTTATTATTTTATTTTATTTTATTTTATTTTATTTTATTTTATTTTATTTTATTTTATTTTATTTTATTTTATTTTATTTTTTGTTTGGTAGGCTTTTTTGGGGCAGAGCTTTTGGTTTTACTTTTATTTTCCATATTAATCTGACAGAAAGTGATTCTTCTCAGGTTGATACTATTACTTTTGCAACAGGGCTACCTAGGAGCATTCATTACCTGATTTTCCTCTGTGCAGCTGCAACATGCTCCTGTTTGCAAGTTTAGACATAAACAGTGCATTCTCATGCATGTGAGGCATGATGTACGTGGAGAAAGATTTGAGTATCCTACAGTAGTCAGACATACTGGTGCTCCCCAATTGTTAGCTATAGCACTTTTGTTTCCCTCCCATACTGCTGCTACAATACTCAGCTCCTAAAGACAAAGGCGCTTCTTCAAACTGAGTGAAAATTTGGTGCCCATGTGAACACCTGGACTTGAGAAAAAAAATATTTTTATTATACAAATGGTTGCCTAAAAACTGAGATTTAGATAAAAAACACCAGGAAAGTGAGTATTGTGATATTAGCAGAGGGCTGAACTGAAAAATCTTTATTTTTATTTAGTGACTATTCTTTGGAAAACCAACTGCTAAGGTATACTTTCCATAAATCTCAGAGCAGAGATGTTCATCTCTTCGAACCCAAGCTATTCGATGATAATATGCTTTTATGATTTGGTAATTGACATGAATACTAGATTGTATGCGGCATAATGAGGGGATTGCAAAAATTACAAAGCAACTTAAAACAAACAAACAAACAAAAAAACAACCAAGATTGGGTATTTTATGTCAGTTTCCTGTTGGAAAATTTATTCTAATGGAGTTTATATGGTTGATAGAACTGATTGTTCCTGCATTCTTAAATCCATAAATAACAGAAGAGGTTGTACAGAGTCCTGTGTAACACATATATCTTGTAGTTTCTTGGTTACTTTAATATTGAGAAAGTCTTCACTTATGCTGCACTTGGAAATACAGATTTGGTATAAAGCATGAATTTTAGGAGTCAGAATACAAATATGCAGTGAGTTGGTTTGATTTCTCAATTTGCAGTGAGTTCCTTGTATTGAAAAACAACAGCACTGTCTGAGCAAATATTGCTGGATTAACAACATAGGAAATAAAGATTTTATAACAAATTGCTGACTATTCTCTCTGTTCCTTGTCTATTCTACTCGATATTAAACTATATTTACAAAATTTGTAATAGTTGATGTCCATGGTATGAGATTTAAGCTAGGATAGTACGCATCATGATTATGAGGAAGGGAGTGGTATTATTGTGAAAGAAAATAATGAAAAAACTGGAACATCCAGCCCAAAATGAGCCAGAGATGAGTTACACTAACATAGAGATGAGGTACAGACATAGTTTCGATTTTGTTAAGGTACGTGCATCTCCTGGAGAGATATAGACCAAATAGACCAAAAAATGCGCCAGAAGCCAGTGATAGATGATGTAAAACAAGAAAATAGTGCTACATAGAAGCTGGTCTAGGAAGAAGTTTGGAGCTGGAAGCAAATGAACAAGCTCTTGAGATGACAGAAACAAATCTCTGCATTTTTTACATGGAAATGTGTGCGTCAAACATAGAACCCCTGTTATTTCTGCTGCTTAATAGAAGCCATCCACACTGCAAATTTGGTTAATCCTGTCTAAAGAGTCATGATACAACACACTAGAAGGAGACAGACAGGAAGAGGATGTTGTACTATCACAGCACATAAAAGAGGCTGCAGCCTGCTGCCTAGTAGACCTTCAGGACTCTGACAGCTTTCATTGAGGTAGGTAACTTGACTCCTTTCAATACGTATATAGAAAGTGTAGTATGGAATCCCATAATTTCAGGAGTCTTTATGAGATTTTAAAATAAAATTTGACACTTCTCGCAACAGAATTATCACCAACTTCTTCAGATATTTTCTAGCAAGCTTTTTGGTAGACAGTGTACAAACATAAAAAATGTACTACCTGGAAAACATTCCTCTTGCAGGTCTGGTGGCTCAGTGCTTGGTACTACCCACTTTATGCAGCTAGGTCATCTCTTTGTGCAATGTTATTACAAAAGTGCTTATTTCATACTGTTTTCTGATTCATGTTAGGCATTTTGTTTCTTCAGTCTTTACTACCTTCACTTTATTTGCCCCTGCTGCCTGTATGTTTATCTGTGGGACCTGCAACACTGACTCACCCACCTTGGCTATACCTGGTCCCACACAAGCTATATCTCTCCCACAAGGTACAGGTACTGAGTTTTAAAAGGCTGCTGCTATTTCTTTGTTTCTTCTTTCGTTGGAAGTTCTGTGATTCATTTTAGCTGCCCTGGAACGCCGCCAGGAAGACCACCTCTCTGCTGACTTAATTTTTGAATTGAAGTACTTCGAAGCATGCGATTATGAGAATGTGCATCACATGTTGCTTACACATTTAGACATTCCGAATAGCAAGTCCCACCTAGAGCAGTGTATCCGTCACTGAATGGTAAAACAATATATATATATATA
>VXAB01005895.1:0-39968 GCA_013399175.1 Odontophorus gujanensis | reverse complement strand
GCGCCTCTGCCTTTCTCTCGCTCTCCAACTTTCATCCTCACCTAGGGCCGAACCCAACCCCACCGCCGGCCTTCTGCCGCCGACGCCGTTCCCCGGCCGCGGCCGCCGGCTCCGGCTCGCAACCCGCCGCTCCTTACCCCCCCAAATTCTCTCTCTCTCTCTTTTTCTCCGGCTCTCGAGTAGGTCCTGACAAATATGGTCCAGGGCTGCGGGCACAAGTGAGCATGCGCCCGCCGAGCCAGGGCTGGGGAAAGGGGAAACTGCTGCCGCCGCCGCCGCCGCTCGTTCTTCCTCCCTCGCCTGCGCTGGCGCTGCGCGGGAGCCGCACTCGCGGCAGCGGCAGCGCAGGCGAGGGAGGGAGAGCGAGCGGCGCCGGTTGAAGTCGGCGGTGGCGGAGCGCGCGGCGCCCTGCGAGGTGCGGCATCCCCGGTTGCATGCCGACGCCGGAGGAATAATAAGGAGGCTTGCGCGGCAGCGCGCTGCTATTTTTGGTCTTTTGGAAAATAACGCGCTGCGCCTTTTTTTCTTTTTTCTCCTCGTTGTCTCGCCGTCTTTTCCCCCACCCTTTCACTAAAAGGCGTGACGGGTGGCTGCCCGCCATCCGTGCGCGGAGCCGAGCCGCTTGCCTTGGGATGTCACACGGGACCCGGCGTGGGGAGCGCAGCCACGCACACTCCTGCGCTCAGCTACGGCGCTGGGCCTCGGTCCGATCGCTGCAGCCGGTCTGCGAATGGAAAGTAGTTTCACCTGTGCCACCTGCCCTCTGTCATCCCCCTGTGCTCACAGTGGGAGATATTTTCTGTCACTTTGTCATTGTTGAGAAAATGCTACGAACTGAAGGCCCGTGTTGTTTATTTTTTACGGGGTCGGCGAGGGTGGGTTTCCTTCACCTAGAAGGAGGGCTGCAAAGCAACAGTAAACAAAATAGAGCTACGCGAGGCCTAACTGAACCAGAGAGAGGGATGGAGGGAGGGGGATTGCAATCAGTTGTGTGTATGATGCTTGAAAATAGTTAGGTATATAGACAGGTGTAGGTATAGGTACAGATCTATGTAGATATAGACAGACAGAGACTGATAAATAAATTAGAGAGAGACGGGGAGGAAGAGAGAGAGAGAAAGTTTCAGGCAAAGTATAAACCAACATGGAATACAATCATTGTTATACTTACCAGAAATGTTTTTGTTCAGACCACACAGTAGCTCTGTGAGATGGTTCTATTGTGAAGGCGAGGATTGGCAAACCGAATTCAACATTTTTAGTAGTTTGGCATGTTTGTTATGTCTTTTTAAAAATATCCCTCAGTCTCCTATTAATCCCAGTAATCATCAAGTCCAGACTTTCCCTTGATTTTACATACACTTCCTTCTACAATTACAGGGACAACCATGGCCCAAATTACTAAAACAGGAATAATGATAAATAATCAGGAGTAATTATTAGGATTAATTATCAACAGAAATAAATACATGGCAACAAACGCTCACCTACAAAGTCAGAATAACCAAACTGGTTTATACCAGACTGAAGAAACCCTTTTTTGCTATTATGGATATTCACTATTTATTATGGGTATATACTGTGTGCATCCCAGCAACTGGGGCAGCCTCACACCAGACAAAGGGCGAAGGTGTCCCTCTCTGACAGAAGGACTACCAGCATCAGCTTCCATTCACTGAAGTACTTGCATAAGAATGTGTGTTAAAATATTTAAGAATCAAACCTATGTCCATACTCAAATAATTTAGGTGTGACTTGACTTAAACTTCTAGCATGTTATCCCGGGAGCTTATATTCATTTAAATGGTAAAATTGAAATCATGTGTGTTTGCAGGTTGGTACCTACATGTGGGATGTAGTGTTATTTTATGTTTAACATCTCTCATGCCCATTCAGCTCAAGTGGTATTGCATATAGGGTGCAGTTTTCATTAATGAACATATGTTCATTAGAAACTAATTATGGAAAGCAGTATTAACCTTATTGTAATAGTTAGCAAGTGAAAGAATGAGAAAATTCCAGTTTTCCTCACGAAGTCTTAACTGAAGAATTATCTGGGTTAGAAAAGGAATAAACCGTAGCTTAAGACATTCAGTGCTTTTTTGAAAATCATTTCCTAATGCCACTGAAATATTTTTATGCAGATAGTTGCCAAATAACTAGATTATTCTATTGTAGCCTCAAGTTAACCAAGTTCTGTAGAAGACATGTAAAGAATGACAGACTTTGGTACTATCTAGAACACCCTTTAGGACACTCAATCTGTACTGATAATTTCTCCAGATGATGGTGGGGTTTTGGGGAGAGAGCACCATACTCTGTTATGAAGATGCATTTCTGAGCAATTTATGCACAGCTATTTTGTTTATGCTAGAAAATTTGCATTTCTTTTCCTTTTAAAATCTTATAGAGAATCACAGATTTTGTAAAAACCTGTTGAATTCCTGTCCATCTGACTTGCCTGTGTATGTCATAGCACCTTACAGAAGTGACTCCACAGCTGGAAAGGATATCCTTGAAGGATGTATATGCTGAATGTCAGAACTGAAATCCAGCATTTGAGCTGGAGCAAAGCTGTTCTATTGGGTAAGTAGTTTCAGATGGATTGCTGTTTGATTAAAGGACCTGGGAAATTAATACAGGTTCCTTCCATTAGTTGTCTCTTCTTCGATTCTTGCCCTAATCAGATTCTGGCAGCTCATGATGTGTTCTAAACCCATTATTTTGTCAATAACAATTTATTGAGTAGAAATAGATTAAACATTATTTAAATATGCTCTTTAAACATTGTTTCTGTTGCCATTTTATTGAGCACCAGACTTCCATGCCCACTCTGAAGGCAGAGAATTCTAAGTGCTTGTTTTCTATATGCAAGAATGGTGTTTAATATGATTTTGGCATTATGCATAATGGCATATTTTGGAGTAGCTAAATTTGGTCTCTCTGTGAGTATTCTTTTGACTTGTTGAATAGGTGTGCTGTAGCCAAATCATGATTATTCTTCTTAGAGTGTGCGCATAAACATTCGCATACGTGCCTTCCAAATCTCGTATCGTGAATACCATTTAAGGTAGTGAGAGGAAAGAAATGTACATTAATGATTCACTTTGTAAGTGGGGTTGATATCATCATGTGGTCTAATAGCTCCTCTGCAAATACCTAAAAATAAAATAGGAAAATAAACTGTATTTACAAAATCAGCATTTCTGGTGTCACGATTTTTGGAGTACAGGCTAAGACACTTAAAATGGCTGTATTTCTAGATAGTAGCCTGCAGCATGATGTTTTGCCATCCTTCTAGCAACTTGTGCAGCTCATTGTGTGACCTTTCCGACCACTGGCAGTCACCTATCTGCCACGTGGTTTTTCCCTAAGACAAACCAGGAGGATGGGAAGGATCACTTGAGGGCAATCACTAACAAAAAAGAGAATATTGCTTACAATAATCTGTACAACTTAAAGCTGGAAAAACAGTAGTGTAGAAGTTTGAGAAACTGAAGGTGAGGAGACATATGGGTATAGATGATTTTCTAGCAGGAGGACAGGTGAGTTGCAATCTGTGGTGATCCCAGTTCCATTCGACAGGGTTCTCTTCCTCTCAAGGGACTTGATGTCCCCAAAAACATGAAGAAATTAGGGCTGACTCACTGTCAGTAGCGGAGAATTGAAAAGCAATTGGTTGGTTGGTTGGTTTCTACTAACACCAGAATGATTATCGCATTTATTGAATTACCACACTTAACTAGGGAACCAGTAGTACTTCAAATCTGGGTATGTGCACTGGCCACATGCTAATGCCATAGCAAAGTGCGACTCAGGAATGCAGCACTCTTTACATATTTATTTGTTTATTTTAGGAAGGAAACAAGCACAAGTTCCTGAAAACAAACAAACAAACAAACAAAAAAAACCCACAAAAAAAAACCACACCATAGTGTTCTCCAGTGAGGTTTCAGCCCAATACACTCCTGGATACAGTCTAAATGCAGCCCTGGGGAACCTTTTTCTTCTAGAGAGTGTGAATTTCAAGACACTGCAAAGTAGGTGCTCCAAGGATTTCTTCAAAGTTGCAGGACTACAAAGACTTCTAGAAGCAGTATGCACCCTGAAAGAAATTCGGCTTAGGGGACTGTAAGTGAAGAAATGAGTCCGGAGCAATATTGTCTAAGAAAACTTTGGGAAGCACTGAATCAGAAAAAAAAGCTGAAAGAGTTATTTGTAAGACTGAGTCAAATGAAATTTGAACCTTTAATGGAAATACTGATGAGGATTCTTGAGCCAGGAGGAGGGTGAAGGTAGAAGTTTGGACATCCAGATTGGACACTGAAGCTTGAAGCAGTGACAAGACTTGAATCAGTTGAAGGGAGAAGGAATGGGCAGAAGAGTCTGAAGTGGTAGGGAGGAGGGGTATAAGGTAGAGCAGAAATGGGGCAATCTGGAGTGGGATGATGGACCAAAAGAAATCAGTAAGAATAAAGGTCCTAAAAGCGGAAAGTGGGGAATGTTAAAAGAGAAACCACAGTGGAGGACAGCTGATTTGTAAAGGGAAAACAGAGAGTGAGGGGAGAAGGAAGGTAGACAAGGGGAGAGAGGAGGAGGACAAGAATGGACAAGGGGAAGAAAAGAGGGAACCGTGTTAGACAAAGCAGGAATAGCAGGGGAATGGCAGTCTTTAAAAATGTAACTTACTAGATATAAGGGGCAGTGACAAGCAATAACTTCCTTACAGATGGAAGAAAGAGCAACAGCCACAGGGCTTTTTTGTCAGGGAGCTCTTTTCCTGCATCCTCTTTTCTAAGGTGGGAGACACCCAGTGTGCGTAAGGACCACTGTTACTTCCCTTAGCAGAAGGCATCGTTTCCAACTGTAAGGAGAGATAACAGTAGCCTCACAGCAGAGCACTACACTGGAAAGTTTGTTCCAGCTGAATCCTCAGGACCTGCCATCACAAAGACGAGCAGTCAACCTGAGATCCAAGGCTGTATTTTTTAGTTTGCACAAAAAAGAATAGTTGGTGGGGCAGCACAGAAGCAAGCCTGATTCTCAGGAACTGAAGCTGAATGAAAAAATGTTGCAGCCTGACCCAAAGAACAATGTGGTTCAAATGGGCAACATATGAAGGGTTTATTTTGCTACAAAACTTTCTAGATCTCTAAGTGATGCAGAGAAATAACTAGAAGTGAACGAGTATCTCATCCTAAAGGTCTGATTTGACATCGAAGTCTTCCAGCTTAGGGAAAGAAGGAGGACATCCCATCCAAGGTCCTCGAGACACAATGGCAGAGCTAGAACTTGCTGTCATTTACTCTTCCTGGAGACCAACAGAATGGTTTTTGAGCAACACGTGACAGAGATTGTGATGCACAACCACACACAGGCATCTCATAAAACAGAAGTTGATCCAGCAGGAGATGAAGAGGTAAGAATCCTGATTTTTTTATCTACTAGCCCTGAGATTGGACAATCCTTAGTATGCAGTAGACTCTCTCTATTTGCAATCCTTTTTATCAGAAAGGTTGTTCCAGTAATCAAATAAAATACTTTGTTTAAAAAATATATTAGTGGTGTGAGACACATGGCACCCAACAAGTAATAAATGCTTGATGTACGTGAGGTGATGGCTCAGGTTTTACTATAGATATACAGATTTTTTTTTTCTGAAGGTGGTTAGTGCAAAATCCTGACCTCAAATGTGTATGGCAGTAGAAGGAAAACAGAACAAAACTTTTCTGTACGTGAATATGAGTTTTTTCCTTACCAAAATGTTCACAATTGTGATTGTAGAGGGACGAGTATTCAGTAGGTCTACCAAACATGACTGCAATTAAAGCAATAAACAGAACATCTCCTGTTAGCTTCCAGATCCAACCTCTATTGTAGAACAGCAAGAAGTGCAGTCTCTATAATGTTTTTCCAGTGATGTCATATGTCACATGGACACACAGCAAGAGCATTCCACTCTTGGACAAGCAATAGAAAACATCAATAGGGCCTGTTTCTGAGACTGACAACAAATGGATTGTTCAGAATCAGTGAAATTCATATTCCATTGCCACCAATCCTGAGCCAACAGGCTTTGAAGAGTTGACTCTTACAGTTCCTGGGCTGGAAAAGTGGTCATGGTTGCTATATCCCTGCTATCATTGTCTGAGTTATGTGAATGGAAATAGTAGCCTCATTGAAGTAAATGAGAGTTTTCATTCTGTACTTTTAAGCTATGTATAACCCCTCATGCTAGGAAATCAATCTGCCAAAATCTCATTTGTCACCTAGAAAATAATGATTAGAGTGAATGAGTATTCTAAGAAAAATAATTACACGGAGTAACAAGAGATGGGAGTAACATGCTTGTCATGGAGTTCAAGGTTCAACAACCACATTTTTATGAAGAACACAGTCTCCTGCTACCACAACAAAGCAGATAAGATATTCCTTTTGCTTCGAGAGCAGAACTGTTATGTTAGTAGTCTGTACAGGCTGATGACTATTCATGGAATAATCTGGTCCTGTTGCTTTACATTTACAATTTGCCACAAAATGATTTGATTTCAGTATCCAGTGATAACAGAACTGACGTATAACATGCATTCAAAAAGGACTGAACTTCTGAAAATTTACTTCTAATTAAACTAGTTCTTTTTCACATGTTCAAAAGCAAGCTTCGTGTAATACTTTACATAGAGCCCTCCTAGATTTTTAACCCCCAGGGAATACTCTGCAAACTGAAAATCTTCTGTGGCTTTAATTTTAGAAAGAGGATGTTTTGGCATATGAGGGTAAACCACATAATCATTATAACCATAACAGTGCATTACTGGGAAGCGTATCTACCCTGTTTTACCTAATTTCCAAATTTTTCAACTGGTAAAATGGAACTAGAATGGAAAGGTTTTTAGATTTGCCGTGCACAAATACTGCATTTGAGGATGCTGCCAAATTCCTAGGGAATGCTTAAAATTTGCACCATCCAAGAAAATACAAAATAACTTTGAGAATTTTGCCTAAAAAATGATGGGCTTCACTGGCTCCAAGGAGAGAAAAAGTCTTCCTCTCTCATTACTCACTTGGGCAAAGCATGAAGGCAACTAGTAATTTCACAAATATTTTATCATTTTGGAAATATTGTGCATATTCTTCGCACTACTCACAGAAGTAATCACAGAGATTATAATGGTGGAGGATACTGTTGGTGTACGAAGCTCATCTAGGCTCTCAGAAGAGTTGCACTTCTGGTATCTTTGTTACCTGTTGATCTTGGAGCTAGGACTAAGAAAGTCAATGGAGTGGAGAATGTTCCTTAGAGTGGGATTCAAATGTGTACATTAGAAGCTTATTTCTTTTACATAACTATACAGTGAATTCAGATAAATGCCTAACATTATACAGAATGCGTGAATATCAGAATTATGATTCTTAGTCCAAAAACTTATGGCAAAAACTGTTTCCTACAGTATGATGGTGATCACTTTGCACTTGGAATATTTCTTAGTTCACCCGTCAAGGATGAGGTAGCTCTGAACATACATACAGTGGTCAAGAATTATTATCTAAACATATCCAAAATAGAAAGAAGAGTCTAAAATTATAATGTTATAATTACATATTATATATATACATTACAAGTGTTAATATTTTTGCAAGAAGCACAGTTGCTCTTCTCAGTGGAATGTAAGCCAAGTTTCAGCTGGGAACAAATAATTGAGTTATATAAGCACACATAAAAATAGACTGACCCACATCTATAACAACAGGATCACATTATAATAAAATGGTATTTGTTGTATAATTTCCTGAAAGCAGAAAGCACCTATATTAAGTGGATTTATGCAAAGAGACTCATGTAATATGTGGTTCATACAAGGCATCCATAGAGCTCTGCAATATGACGGCTTACATGCATGTGAGCCAAAACATGAACAGTTTTGTCTTTCTGGTGCAGTGTCCTTCTGCAGAGAAGATGGACATCTTCTTCTGAGTGTAACACTCTGCATTTGTATTGGAAAACTGATGTAAGAGGACACAGCCTGAGAAAAAGTAACCACATACAAAAAAAATTCTAAGCAAAATTATGATTTTTTAATTTCTCAAATAGTCCACAGTACTGTATAGTTTTGTCTACATTACTACAATCCATCAAAATAGAGCTCTAGTGAGTACAGTTCTGCACACATCAGGGAATCTGCAGCTGCAGATCTGAATAGAAACAGAAACTTACTGCACATGCTGCTACTGCTGTAATAGCTAATATGTCGAGACATGCTTACAGCAGTAGACACATGCATACTCACACTGCAGACAAGATTGGTGCTCAGCTGGAATTCAAACCAACGTGTATTTGCCACTGCTGTTGGTAGCCCTCTCTTGCACAGCTTGCAAATTCACAAGCAGCCACTGTAAATTGCAAATGATGTAACTTGTAGTTCTCTAAAGCAAAAAGACAGCAGTACAACACTGTAACTGTGAATATGTAATACATCACAATACTTGAAGACAAATATTACCAAAGAAAATCTGTTCCTAACCCAATAGTATATGTCCAACAATAACAACTTTCTTTAACTAGGGTTATCATTTCTGGTGCTCAAAGCTAACTTATGAATCCTTGAAGCTTAGTTAAATCAGAATTAATTTTCCTCACGGTAAGAAAGCATGATGTACTCTGAGGTAATGAATATTTCCATGCCAATTACTATCTTAAATTCATAGTTATATTGTTGATAAAATTGCTTATTTATTTTTTAATGCGGCAAGGACTCTTTCAAAACAGAGAATTTGCTCCCTGGTATTCTAATAGGTAAAATATAAATGTTGCCTTGAGCTAAGCATGGAAAATTTCAGCACTAAATGTTCCTATAATGAACATGAATGACAGAAAATAGGGCATTAGAATGAAAACTATTTCTAACCTTGTTGTATTTGTCACCTTCTAGCTCTAACATAGAGTTTATAATGTATGGGAAACGCATATATTTATAGATTTGGTTGTTTGACCAACAAGGTATCAATATAACAAATTAAGTATATCATAGAAAGGGCAAAACTCGACTTATTGTTATTATTATTATTATTATTATTATTTGGAACTGGTTAACTCTAGTCTAACACAGATGCAAAAGTAGCCACTTGAAGCAATCTTAGGCTTCAGTTGCCACTTGAAGTTGGCTGAAAGATAACTCCATGTCTGCGAGCAATGACTCAAACCTATCTCAGCTGAGTCTGTCAATATGAGCAAAAACTAAGTGCTCTTCATGATAGAGAGCCCAGTTCTCTGAAAACTAATCAAATCTACAAGGACATGTTGCACTGAAGAGCCATCAAAGCAATTTTTTCTTGCTTCTATTGCAGTATGGAATGAATTAAAAAAGAAATCTTCAGTAGAAATTTGCAGTAGAAGATGATTAATAGAATATGCAGTAGATCAAATCCATGTTTTAACTAATGATATCTCCAGGTAGCACATATGATCCATATTTCCCAGCAAATGATGGCTGTATTTCATGTGATTAGTGTGTCACATGACACCTCGATATTTTCAAATAAGGACCAAATTACAGACAAGAGGACATCGATCTCTCAATGTGAATGTTTTATTTTCTGTATATCCCTGTGAGATTGCAACACTGTGGTCATTGTATATGCATCTGAAGTGAGGGAAAAACAAAAATCAGAAGTTAAAATGTACTTCTAAACCAACTCAGTGACCAATCAACAGAAAGCCCATAGAAATCAATAGGACATTAATTCCTAGTGGGAACTGGATTCAAAAATCTTTTAGACTGTTTGGCATCTTTTGCCCACATCTATAAATAATCTACTTTTGGAGCCAAAACCTCATGGATTTAGTTGATCTTGTGTTTACGTAGTGGAAACTCAGACTGTGAAAATGACTCTGAAATTTTGAATGTTAAGAAAAAGTAAAAATTTTCATTATGATATGATATATGATATGCGTGGTGATTCTTCATCAGGAAAGCCTGATATATATGACCAAAAGACTAAAGCAACTCGAAAAAGCTACGGTAATATTGTACCAAACTGCTGAGTGTAGCCTTCCCTGGAGAAGCTTTGCAGTGATTTTCACAAAGTCTGGATTTACAATTTCCTCAAAGGAAGTATTACAAAACTGAACTGTAAAGAAGGTAAGAATTCTATTGATAGGTTCAGTTTATCAGGAGAAACTGCACTAATTTTAAATTTATTTACAATTATTGAAAAGGAATGGAAAACATTGGAAATTGGTTTTTAAGTATAGCTTTCAAATTGCATGAGAGAGGGATTGAGGTGCTTAAACCTTAATTGAATTCTAAAACAAGTGTTTACAGATTTTTTTATTATTATTATTTTATTTAAAGATGGCTGTTTAACAGGAGGGACATTAGATTGCAGATCATGTAACAAAAAATTAATTTCCTCAGACCTATCTCTTCTCAGCTTCCAAGGCTTTATTTCATCTCAAATGCTCATTCGCTTGTCATCTTTAGAAGCACACCCGACGTGATCCAGTAATATGCCAGCCCAGGGAGGTGAACTTGCTGTGACTTTGCTCAACTGTGCAGCATGTATGAGCAGCTGAGGCTCATCCGAGCCTGGAATGCACAGCTGGCAGATTTTCTGAGCTCCAGCAACAGCTCCTGTCCACGGCCACCCACCCCTGAGCTCCAGTCCCAGTATTACTGAAGAGTTCCTCTAGACTTAGACAGCGAAGTTAAGAGGTCTCTGTCATCCACATAGAAAAGCCTCTGTGGGCCACAAGTAGCTCACTGAAGATGGGAAAAGAAGGAATTCATTCAATGATTTCCTTTTTTTGACTTGTGAACCTGGCTTTTGCACTGCATTTCATCTGCTGAGTAATTATTCCAGGCAAGTAGAATCACCAACATGAAAATAGTTTTTGATAAACCAGTTGATAAAAATCACCACTTCCTGGCAGAAAAGAGGATCTCCTCTGCCCCATATGAGCTGTTTCACAATGATACCCTCTGAATGTGTGAATCATTAGTTACTTTGAAATTTTGAATTATTCTGTTCAGGTATATTAAGTTAAATAAAAGACATCCTGAGTCGTGCCAAATAGCTTAAAAACTGGCAATTCCCATCTTCAAGGTGAGGGAATGTATCATTTTTTCAATATGGTAACTTTTCATTCTTACGCATAGAAGACGAATTGAAAATCCCTCACACATTCGACTTGCTGGAACTGGTAACTTACTGGGGAGCCTGGAGCTGGGTGAGTGAGGAACATTCTGAATTAAAACAGATAAGAGTATAACCTCATAATTATTATGCATATAACTGTTACGTATGTAAGAATATATAATGCAATTTTCCTATATGGTATAAACACATAATTTTGAAAAAGGCTGGAAAGGTGGCCTTTAGGCAACCTTTAAGCAATTCTATCAGAAATGTAATTCATAACAGAAAGAATATTATTTTGCATGCGTTTTGTTTGCATATTGTTCATCTTAATAAACACAAGACTTGAAATTGCTTCAAGGTTTGGCACCTTGGAAGTTATTCCACAGGAGACAATACACGGTGTTTGTAGCTGTATACATTATGACTGGATTTGACAGCACAATCTTTAATGAAGATGTCCCCAGAATTTCTCACTTCATGACCTCTCTTTTTAATTACTTATAACTTTGCCAAATGAAAATTTTCTTGCCATATGCTTTTTCTTAGTCTGATGATTTTCTTGCTTATTTCTCAGTTTACAGGTAAAATACTATAAGATTGCATGAGAACAAAGCCATAAAAAATGTAAGGTCATCTGTGTGAAAATGTGTTTTTCTATTATTATTATTTTAATTTTTCACATTTAATTTTACACATTTTGCGGTAAAACCATTAAATTTGAGATGCATCGTGGGGCTTTGTGCTGGAAAAATGGTTCTGTCACTCCTCTCAAAATCTATCCACATTTGAAAAATTTCATTTTGTAAATGTTAAGAAAAGTCTTACTAGAGATTTATCTGCAAAGTGAAGAGTCTTTCTACTGTGGACACGCTCAGAGCTGCACAAACATAATTCTTCCTACGATTAGAGCTAAGCACCACAAAATGTTTTTCCAGTGCCCCTCAGGGACCCTTCTGTTGACATAGTGCAGAGAGATTAATTTTAATGCAGTGTGGACAAAAACAGAATTTCAAAGTTTGTGAGTATATACTGGGAGAAAGAAATGGAAAGAGTATGATGAGCTGAGAGTGGAGCCATGAACTGCTAAGTGTATGTGCAGGAGATGGAGACTGGGAGCAGGCCTAGAGGGTGACAAACAGCCAAGGTGTGTGAAGGAAGAGGACAGATCAGTTGAGCAAAGAGGCAGGGACGAAGAAGTATGTTTTGATGAAGATTTCAGGAATGAGGTTAAAAAGGAACAGCAACTAGAACAAGAAGGTCTAACTGGAGGTTTGAGAGCTGGTCAGTAGAAGCTGAATTATTTGGTTATGTAAGAAGACAGGAATGTAACTGGCATAAAGAAGGCTGGAATGAGAGTCAGGCAGAACACCAAAATACCATTTTAAAGGTGCAGTGCAAGGTTAAATGCAAGCAGCTAGCAAATGGAAAATGCCAATGCTGATAATGCTTTTAAAACCTTAAATTGAACCCTCAGGCACAAGCATGATGATACACTACTACGGTGTGATGATACACTACCTCTTCTACAGAAACCCAACCTTACTCAGTGAACCCCGTTATAGGAAATGTCCTCTGGGTCTCCACAAAGTTATAAATTGAAAGAGATTATCAAACTCCTGCTTCATCTGCTTTAGCAGTCAGAAAATGTGAAAGATATTAAGCAGTGGATTGCCAGAAGGAAAGCTACCTGAATGGAGATGCTGAAAATTAGATTCTACCTGTCTCCGACAGAGTTCTCATATAACTCTAAACAAATAATATTAATGTAACATTTTTGGATGGTCATTAATTGCATATTTCCAGAGAGCCACCCAGAGATCTGAGACCTATTTTTAAATAGTGTTGGCTGCTTATGAATTCCTCTGTAACTATGGTTCAGACATCGTGACTTCAAAAGTCAGGTCCTTGGTACCTTTACTTGGACACTGAGTATTACAAACTAGTTTTTACTTTAAGCTCTCACATTCCCAACAGACAGTACTTTTCACCTCCAAGGTTTCCCTCAGTCCAGATGTGCCTCTAAGTGAAGAAATGTAATTCAATTTGGTTATTCCACAACTCATTTCAAGCTGAATACCTCAATAAACAACTCTCTTGGTTATGCAAAATGGTACTGATTTGTTTGTTTCTACTTGAACATTTAGTTCAGTCCTACAGGGCTTTTGGCACTTTTTTGGTTAGCCTGTGATTCATCCCACACAAAGGGTCAACTAGGTTCTTGAATTAAATACATAAAGAGAAAATAACAATAGTTCTGGAATGAGAAAACTATTGTATCTTGCATTTACTGAAGAAAAACCTACATAGTTAAGCTTTGTAACTAAAATAGAACCTCCACTTTTGGATAGAAACCAGAGAACAGTTTGGAGTTTCAGTAAAATATCATGTAGACAAATTAATTTCAGTGGAACAATAGCTTGAAGTGTTGCATTCATTTCATCTTCGAACTCAGGAAATCCAGACTGTGATTCTTTCATACCCAAGCAGAATTTGTTAAATGACATCTAATGTAGGAAGATACAGAGCCAGAAACCTGTGGTAGAAAAGGAAGATTTTTGTAGTAGTGTGGGAGGATGAAGCTCAAAAGAGTGCTTTATATCTCTTAGTGACTTGAGTATTTACTCATCTGAGTGCCTAACAGCTGAACACCTTTGAATGCAACTTCACAGACCACAAGACTGAAAGCAAAAGATTACACAAGGAAAAATGTAACCATAATTGGTTCAGCTGAAATGAAATTTGGAGAACACTCCTCATCCTGGAGTGATATCTACAGCTCATGATGTAATTAAAAAAAGTCAAATTCACTAACATCAGAATTGGAAACAGCAGAGCAGAGTTTAAATGTAGTTCTTCTCAAAGTACTTAATGCTGAACACTTAAACTAAGTATGTGTTAATATTTTTCATTTGATCGGTAATTTTGACGTATAGTTTGACATCTTGCATTTGCGGGTCTAATACTACCTCTCCACAAACCAAACATTTAAATAAATGTATGGTAGAGGAAATATTATTCTCCTGCTTAGCTGAAGACCACTGATATGCACAGGAATGTTGAGGCCTCCCAGACTTCAGACATAATGTCTGTGGGACTTTACAAGTAAGCTCCTGATACTCTGTTATTTTTTCTTAACACATCTCTGAACACAAGAACAAGATTTTTCCCTTATAAAAAGGTCATTTAAAAATAAAGAGTGTTTTTGCTATTTTAAATGGAAATTAGGAAGTATGCACACTTTCTCAAACAAAGCAAAACAAAGCACAAAAACCACCCAACTCCTTACTCAGAGGAAAAATAAGCAACTCACTACAGAAAAATGACATCAGCCTTCTAGGCTGTGAGAGTGTGATGGCATTCAAATTACCTGTCTAAAATATTGCAGGTGCTTTCTCTCAGCAGTTTTCCTCCGAGTGAAACAATGTCTTGCACTGAAAAGAGGTTTGCAAGATACTATAGTCTGCAATACTAAATACTTGTAAAGCACTCACATCATTTTATTCAAAAAAACCCCTTGAATCTGTAGGAGACTTTTGTGTAACTGGATTCCTTTACCTTTTGCAAGTGAGAAAAGTCCACAGAAAGGCTAAAGTTTCAAAGAAGTCATAGCATGCATTCAGATCAATAATCTAGCATTTTGCCCCAAAAATCTGAGAACATTGTTTTTGACATTCTAATAAGGTCAACTTGCAAGTTTCAATAGGTTGATCTTTGTTTTCAGTGTATAGTCAGAAGGAGTTGTTAGATGCTGTTATCTTACCTCCTAAGTAATACAAACTGTTAGATTTCAGTCAAATCTATTACTGCATTACATTCAACATTAAGCTATTAAGTTAAATGAATGAGGCTCAGTGCCCAGAATAGTAAGAGATTCTTTAGCTGCAGCCAGAAAACATGGCACATATTATGACACCTGTTCCCCAGGTCACAGCAAGAGCAGGAAGCTCTTCTGAGGTGATACCTCAGAAGACAACCACTCTTCACACCATAAAGAAAAGTCCTCCTAAGGACTTTGTGAATGTAATGTTAAGGAAATTACTTTCCATTTGCAAATACAGCAGTGATTGAAAATCTGAATGCATGAGGAGGATGCATTAAGTAAGGACCTAAAATCAAAGGTCTTCTGCACATCCATTAAGCACAGATTCATTCCATGTGAGGTCCCACATCCAGACGTGGTTGACCTCTGGTACTCATAGAATATTACATGTTGCTAATTGTTCATGAGGCAAAAAAATCGCCCTGCTGATCTGTACTGTTGAATAATGAAAGGTCCCATGCATGGGATCCGGTTGCAATGTTTTTTCCTACACAGATGTAATTTTACAAGCATACTGAGGACACTGTCTACAGTATTTCTGGGGGCCATGAAGAATGGAGATAAACATCACAGTTAAGCAGATGCAGATTTGGTAAAACCAGAGGGAGCTGCACATCTATTCATTCTATAATTTTTTTTCTCAGAAGGTGTATTAAATCAAATCTTTTTAAAATTAATCTTGCTTAACATTCTGGCATGTGTCCTCAGTCCTCTGCATATTATTAAATACCATCAATTTGCAACATCAGTATAAATAAAATCAGCATCAGAACCCCAATTTTATTTTTAATAGCATAGCACCAATAAGTTAAACTAGCGTTAAAAATAAATCTCATGTCAGAATCACCAGCCTATTTCCATAAGTAAATGACAGTGCAACTGCAGGTTCTTTGCCTTCAAGAATGGTTTAATCTCAAACACACCAATTCAGAGAAAAACATGGGCCATAACTCACAGAAAAACTCAAATTCACACTAATCAAAGATGGATACAAACATCAGTTAAAGGCAGAGTGGAGATGTAATATTTGTATACCTCTCCTAATGCAGGAAAGTAAAAATATAGCAAGCAAGATTGTTTTTGTCTAACTCCTGCTTTTGGAAGGGATCTCTGTTTCTAGCTGGTGCTGTGAGTCTGATGTGCAGTAGAGAAGTATACCAGACATAATACCTCTGCCAATTTTTTTTCTAATATGAGATAATAAAATACTTTCTTGTATATTGATGGCAACAGCAAAGTGGTGTGAAACTGATAAAAACAAGGTCTTGAGTAGGTTATTGTGGTTTCATAAGTGACTGCAAATAGCACTTATGAATGGAAATATGCAGCTGCTGCGCAGAAAAGCCATTAATTATTGCTATATTTTGAGGAAAAAGGAAAAGATAACGTAATAAGAGGCTTGACTCTAGCCAAGGCTCTGTGTGAACTTGTGGATGTAAATGTCTACATCAGAGATTTGTGGCACTTGAAGGACTGGGCCTTGTAAAATGTGAGCATTTACATGTGTCCTGCACAGCTGGACACACACGAAAGGGGATTTTGATTGACAGGCTTCCTTTGTCTCTGTCAGAACATGCTGCTCATTACCTCTTAAGTACCGCAAAGCATATCTGGTACCTAAAATTGAATGATGGGCCTGAATTTTTGCGTTTTGCCCATGTGATGTGAAATTAAAAAATGCACTATAACACTCTTGATTTCAACAAGCAAACAGAAGTAATCATGATATTTACTTACTGTAGGCGCTTTCAATACCTGAGGTTAAAGAAACATCTCTTTCTCTAGCATAACTCCATTGGTTCAAGGGAATTGTGGAAGGATAAATTCGATGCAATACGTTCACCTGGACACCTAGCGAGCAATGGGTATGTTCCCTTTGTGTGGAAGCCTGCATACAATCAGTTTGCCATCTAGTGGCAAATATTTTGAACACAGTAATTTACAACGGTACACGTTATTTCAAATGCCCAGGTTTGTTAAATCAGTTGAGGGGTATGAAAACATATCAGGTGGAAATTATTTTAAGGCTTAAAAGACTAACTGCATATGTTTATCTTACACTGTGCACTCAGACAGGAAAAATTTCCTGACTCAAGCTGCCTATCTAATGCAAGAATATTTAGAATTGCAGTAATACTCTCTGCATGGTGTGGTTGGATGTGCATTACCCGTGGCATTTTGCATAGAAGATGATGAGAAAAAAAAACGTCAGACACCTTTTAATTCACAAGTCTCCCCTTCCTACCCATCTCTCTGGGAGTAAAAGAAACGTACTGCCGTTATTGAAAGTTCTTAGAGCCAGCAGTCTCAGTGGCTGGAACAGCAGCTATTCATGTGGGAAAAGCAAAGACACGGCCAAGTCAGACTGTTTGTATTAAGGTTATGAGTTATTAATAGAAAGAATAATCGCCACTAGCAGCCACATTCCGCACATCCTAACCTGAAGCAACTACTAGAATCAGCTCAGGAAATGCAAAAGAGGTGCATTTTTGGCAGTGGATGGCCTGGTAGCACTTATGCACTTGGTCAAGTGGGTTTGTTTTCCCTATGTTTAATGTTATTTTGGCAGTTCATGAGGATAACTGGATATTCATCTGCTTGAAGCATTTGAATGATATTTTTTACTATACCAGTCATTGCTTTACTATCATTACCATATGTATCATGTCAGGAAATGTACCTGACATGGAAGAATGGTGACAGAAGGTCAGAGAGGAGCACAGGTCCTCCAGTTTTACTGTATTCTGAGTGAGTGGGCAGTCCCCAGAACACTGAAAACTTGAGTAATGGGACGTGAAAAATCGGATTTAAAGAACATTCAGGCTGCTGAAATTCTTATTAGGATGTCATTATCTATTATCAGGCAGAAAACCATTTAATAATGAATTCTATTAAACTGGAGCTGTACTGAAGAGCTGTTGAAATATGTTTTGGAGATGTTGTAAATATGATTCCTTGTTGTTGTTTTCTGACAAATATCAGCTGGATCTAATGTCAGAGGAGCAGCAAAATTGAGTAAAAATTGTTTAGATGAGAGAGTTTATCAGGTTTTTGAGCTGAATGATATGTCTGCTAACACTGCAGTAGTCAAAAATATAAATATACATAGATGTTTCACTGAGTTACTGAAGGCATCTGTATTCAACCTGCTATTCAGTGATCACAGACAAATACTTGATTCATTAAAAATACACGTTTACTTCCAATTGCCAACCTAGCCAGGATAAAATGACTTGCATTTTGTTATGGGCCATGAATCATGGTCACAGGAGTTAATTAAAGTTCTAATGGCAGGGTCAGCAAGGTCAAGTGAATGAGTTTGTATATATGTAATTAGGGCAGAACAGAAGATAATAGAGTTCAACAGGTGTAACTGAGAGCAGAACCGTCTGTTGTGTTAGGGTCCTTGACATTAAGATTCCGAATTGCTGTTTACTCATCAGTTTAGGAACCTTTTTCTTCTAGAAATGACAGATCTGAAAATCAACAATGCCTCAGCACCATCTTCACAATAATTTCAAAACCTGCTGAGAGCAAGAATGTAACAGGGTTGTTTCAACACCATGCATTTTCATTTCCTAAGTAAAAGTAGTGTATATAGAATGTAGATAAATTTTCTACACTGTGAATGTAGAAAAATAAATACAAATGAGAAAGCGTTGCAGATGGAAATACATCCTGGACATGGTTTATCCTACATCAGTTCACTTTCAGAATTTCTGTATTTTCTCAAGTTAAACAAGTTCAAACTAAAGATTGCAAATAGCATCATTAATTTGTGTCACTTTTCAATCTAATAAGGAAAGACACACTTTATCCTGACTCCTTTATAGAGACATCTCTAGCTTAGAGGCTTGCTGTTTCTTAAACTATCACTTTCCTCAAATACCAATAGACAGTAAAATTGTATTACATGAAGAGGACAAAATACATGCAGAACGATTTACCATATAATCTTAAAAGCACAGTGTGAAAGAACAGAGGTAAGTTTATTTAAATTACCTGTTAGGAGAGTAAGGGGATCTGTCCCCATTAGATCTTCCCCAGCTATCCCTCAGATGTGTTCCAGCACATTTGCAGTAGCTACTGGCAGTTCAAATTCCTATATACTACCTTTCCAGTGCATGAACCAGTCCTTCAGTCAGACAATACACTTCCGCAAATGGAGGTGTTCAGTTTGCACACACAGTCAAATCGGTTTTGGTATCTCTCCTCAGAGTGCCAGAAGAAGATGGTTAATTAGTGCAATGTGTTGCTGTGCTGGCTAAACAACAGCCTGCCATGAACTAAAATGAGTTTGTTAGATCCTTTCTTATAGACCTCACAGTTACTTCTACTCCTGTGAATTAGAGTGTGGCTGGGAACATTCTTGGGCTCATGAATGAGACTGAATGTAAAATCAGATGACGGCTGTAGAGAGGCTCTTGTCCATGCCAGCTAGCACACTCAATTATAAAATAGAGACCCTTAAAATCTTCAACTATTCTAAAATCACATATTGAGTCCAGTTAGCTAGATTTTGGCTTTTCCAAATGATGGCCAAATGGGTTTGTTAGCTGTTAGACTATGCGGCAATGGATGCGTATCCATAAAGGAGCACAGAAAGACATTGTGGGAGGAGGAGATAAAAGAATCCCAATGTAGTCTTCTCCCAGGCCCATCTAATCCCATTATACTCTAGCCTGCTTCCAGGCCCATCACAGGAGAGACACTGCCTATCTCCACAAACTCAAAGAACATGGGGACACAATGGCAGCCATAGGCCCAAAACACTGAGCCTGAGGAGCAAATATCTCATCTGGGCACCTCACAGAGTTGTCCCAGGGAAGCCCCAGCCCCACTGTCTGGATTTGAAGCCCACTGTGGCCCAGCTAGAGCAGCCCCAGACCACAGTTTAGAATTAAAAATGTTGCTACTTGGAGTGTGGGACACATTATGGGATGCAGGGGATAATCATTTGGACATTGTACATGATTTGTTGCAGGAGGTTCAAGAGGAGGAATCTGGAAAAAGAGGGGTTTAGGTGATTTGAGGAGGAACAAATGTCAGAAGATAGAGGAATAAGTGAGTAAAAAGAGACAGTCTCACAGGGATACTGTGCCAGTCAGCTTGTCTGGTTACAGCCTGTTCCTAATCACACAGTCAGAACCGTCTCCTTCTTCAACTCCTTTCTAATCCTCTTCTGGACAAGAAACTGTACTCCACATGCATGTGTCTGCACAGGGTCTGTTGTGCCTGCAGCTGAACTCAGATTCAGGGTCCAATTGGCCATGGTGCCAGCAACCAGAGTGAGCACAAGTGTGCAAGTGAGACTCACCTGAGACTGCCTGATCCAGCATGACATATATTCCTCTACCAGCAGCAGCAGAAATTTCACAGCGTTCTCCTCCTTTTTCCATGGGCTTAAGTGCTGAAGAGATTTTTCAGAGTTTCACTGCACTCATCAAATTTTCCCACTAAACCAGAGATGCAAGAATACCTTCAAAATTTGGGACTGTGGTAACAAGCAAATTAAGCTTCTCAACAGAAAGGGCAAATATTGATTTTAAAAATACAGCCAAATGAAATTGTTTGTTAAATATATAGGAGGGCTGGGGTGGACAGTTTACTATGTTACTATGGTGTGAGAGCCCTAGATAAACAGAACAGTTCATTTCCAGTTCTGTCAATCCCATACCGTTAACAAACAATAAAAACAATGTATAGTTTGAATAAATAAAGCCTATTAAATTGGTTCCTTTGCCAACACTTTCAATCCCTGTATTGAACTTGTTCACAAAACCATCATTGTCAGTTAATGAAACAGAAAAATACTATTTGCTGGTTTTGTTATTAATTAAGCCATCTCTGTAGATATAAGCAGCTCACTGGGGTTAATTATCTCTTAGAGAATCCAATTCATTTGTAGTTTACGCATCAAAAAGATTGATATCAATTTTTAAGTTTAGTACTATGAATACTTCAGAGTTCACGAGTTTTTACATGAAGTTCAAGAAAACTTTTCAGGAGTTGAAAACTCATTTACAAGATACTTTCAGGCATTAGGATATTTTTAAAATCAACTTGACAAAATTTGGAACTAATAACAGACTGCACTGTCCAAAGTGCATTTCTGCTTCCATGAATTCTTAAATTTTCAATGCCTCAAAATTTATTCTTTCTGCAGAACGGTTAAACAAGGAAAGGAGAGAGACCCCAGGCCTTACGGAATTCTCTCTCTTTCCATATAGGAACCAAACTATCATATTAAGACTGTATAATGGACATCTGATCAACTCAACCTATGAGTGGGCTTTGTCTTTCATAGAATACAACAAGGTTATATTTGCTAAAGTTGTAACACACTTTAAGTCTATAAACTGTAGCACTTACTTCTGTTTGTTTCAAAATGTGCATTTCAATCAAATGATCTTTGCATATTCTTAGTGTAATTTAAAAAAAAACGGTCACTTCATTTTTTTTTTCTCTAAGCTCTTTATTGTACGCAATTTAAGTATTGTTCCTCCCATCAGCAGATGGAGACAGAGTACACATGTTTTGATGTCATAACCCTTCCGAGAATGAAGACTTTCTCTACACATAATGTAGATATCAACCATTTGGTGGATCTTTGTATTTTCTTTAAGTATTCCAGGATAATGAAGCAACATGTTTTGGATTTCAGCCATTTTCCTGATTCTAAGACCCTGTATACTCTTGAATTACCTAAAAAATATGATTCTGTGTCTGACTTTACATCAGAGGGCATAGTGTGCTGTAGGGCACACAGTCAGCATATCAGCAACACAAATCACCTGTTGATTTCCATGATAGATATCTTTGCAATATTCCCATATGATACACCCCTTCAAATGCTTTTTTGTTATTTTTACAGTGACATTAGAGAGCACTATAAATTGTGGGCTTAAATCAGAGCATTTTATTTAAAATGTAAATAACAAGCTTAAAAGAAACTAAGCACTAAGATTTTATAATTTTTCTCTTCACTGTTATAAAAGGGCTTTTTGCTTTGCCTTAGGTAATAGGTAGGAATTAGGTATCATGTCATTATATGTCACTTTAAAGAGATAACAGCCTACAGATGTATCTTTAATTTCACTCTCAAAAGCAGTCTGAACTGATTCCCTGTTCTGTAACCATCTGCAGTTATGCTTTCATCACTATTTGTTAAGTCTTCCCTAGTAGGAACAAAATACATGGGTACAGCCACATCCCAAATAATGCTGTTTATTAACAGTTCCCAAACATGTGAGATAAGGTATGCCCATGCTATTGAAGCAACTATTTCCTGGATGTTTCTGTAAATGAAACCAGCACAAACACCAGGGGCTGAAGGGTAATGTAGTGCTATATTTCCTCATCTTATTACTAACAATCTTCAATTCACTACTTTGGAAAATAGTATTTAAATATGTGGCTAGTTGTAACCAAAATAGAGAATTTCGTTTAACCTGTATTTAAACTTGTCTTCTGTCTCCCTGTGCTGAATAGGAATTGTATTCCCTGTAGCTGACCTAGTGAAAAAGAGGAAAATAAAAAGCAGCCATTCCACTATCTAGACATTTTGCTAGCAGCAACACAATATCTTTCCAATTCACAACTAAGTCTTTTAGTCAGCATTTTGGATCACACACAATTTCTGCCACTCCCAGTTTTGATTTGCTGCTGTTTGTTACTGTTACAACAGTCCAACTGTTTCCATGCTGGAAGCAAGGTTGCAACAGAAATACTGTCTTCTCTTAGAGTGCTTAAAGTGTTGGACTTCATAACAGGAACGGGAGGAACCTCTCAGCCTCCTCAGCAAATCTGTGCCTGTAGCTTCCATTATCTAACCACTAGACTCATTGACTTCGGTTCTGTCCTCAAACTTTGGTTAGACTGACTGAGTGAGTAAATCATGAATGATAATATTTAATAAGGATCTTAGATTAATGGAATCCATTACTTTTTTTCAAGTATCTTGCTACTTAGAGTTACTGCAAAGATTTAAGCAAATTTTAGACCCTAGTTCTTTGGAGTAGACATTATGCTCATTGAATGAAACCTTTTGCTTATTTTCAATCATTTCTTAATTTCTAAAACCAGTACTTCTTTGTTAATCTACCATTAGCATGGTGACTTTTGCAACAATTTATGCAAATTAATTTAGTTTTTGTTGTTGTTGTTGTTGTTCCATTCTATTCCTTTAACATCGCTGCACTGCACTGAAGCACAGATCTTTGTGCTTACATTTTGGACAGGAAGGAATTCCATACAACACTACCCATACATTCTCGGGCAGTATTCACAATCTAAAGCTATTGAATCTATGAGCAAAAGCTTTTTCTTGATTTGTACAGGCCGTGTTTAAACCATACAGCATAAATTTTACTTCATTAAAATGATGCCAAAAATAATGAAACCTGCGCAGATTACGTTAGTGATAGCCAAAAAAGTTCATTCAGTTTCAGAAACATTCCCTTATATTATATGTTTTTCCAAGTAATACAACATAATGAATCATAATGTATCTGCAACAAGTCAAATCCAAATCCATTAAGGAATTGCTCAGATGAGGTTGGAGTTTCTCTAAAGCATGCTAAACTTCATTCTCCTGAGGAAAAAAAGAAAGGGAAAAGAATCATAACATAAGTCTGTCATTTCTTAACCTAATTGTACCTAATTTAATGTGATTATCTGCAATGTAATAAAGTGATAGTTGGAAGAAAAACTGTTAACAAGGAACAAGGTGAAGAATATACTGTTCCATGCCTGTGATTGATGTAATTACTGTTAAAAATTGTAAAACTAATTAAAGGTATGGAGTTTAAGCAGTCTTAGTGAACTATGATCAAATGAGTGTTGAAAAAATCAAATAGAAGGTAGAAAATACTATTCATAATTTTGTCTCTAAATGGTGAATTTGTATTATAGATAGGCTTTTGCCAATTGTAGATACAAATATATGGGCATTAAATCAGTGAGTAGGATTTTCTATTTGGTCTTCAGCAGCTTAGAGTTATCTCACAGATGGCTTCAGTCTCAATTCAGTTTAATCCAATCAACTTACCTTACTCTGTCCTGTACTTACCTATAACAATGTTTTTTGGGGTGAAAAACAGCTGCTTCTTCCTGTTGTTATTGGCATAAGAAATACAGCAACAACTCTTCCCTTCACTCATCATGTGTCCATGGCTCTCAAGGTCAAAACTGCTGAAACCAAGGTAAAGGGAATTGAGTGTGAATGGTGCTGTAGTACTTAGAGTAATAGTGGGACTTAGAGTATTAGTCAGATCCTGCTGATCTTGAAAAAGTAGTTGCTTTCATTCTTACAGAGTACTTTCTAATTTATTTTTTTTTCTAAAAAATAAATTGCAAAGGAGATGTTATCCCATAGAGCTGATAGCAAGTACTGCAAAATATATTTTATAAGAAGGATTTCAAAATATATGGAGTGATGTATGTATGAGATGTAATCGTGGAATTTTATCCCAAATTTAATGACACTGATATATTCCCAAAATTCTTTCTTTCAGTGCCTTTGGCATGTAATAGATGGCTCTGTAGTTCTTAACCTGTATTTCTCTCCTTGAAATATTTGAAGGGTTAGAAAGGGAAAAAAAGTTAGAAAATAAAATACATTTTGATATTCAGAAATATCTATAATCTACAGTGGAATGTTTTACAAAAATGTTGAATGTGATACATTGGGAAATTTTTCAAACAGCACTGATTTTCATGTTATTCACTTCCGAGTACATTCTTAGCACTGAGCCACATGTCTTTGTTTAACTTTCTTGACTGGTCAAAACACACAGTACATAGCTGTGTCATTTTGACAGGGACTAATACTCTAGGTACTGAGAGAAAAATCCTGTGCCTTTGAAGCCAAAGCAAGTTTGTCACTGACTTCAAGAGAGGACAGGAATTTACCAACTGTAATTAGAGGTCAACAGGCCATCAGCTCACAGCCTTTCTTCAGCCTTGTTATTTTCACTTCAGTCCTGTCTTACCACTTTTATTGTGGTACGAATCTGCATCTGAAGCAGATAAGGCTTACAGGAGGCAGATAAGGAGAATTCCAGGAAATGTGCATCTGCTCAGAGATACTGGATGAAAACGATTCTCACCAAAAATGTGCCATAGATGCTGCTTTCAATATTTAGAGATCCTTTCAGGACAGGAGGGGCAAGCATGTTACTTGCAAGTAACACTGCTGTCAATGAACATTGCATTGGCTGTGGAGTGCATCATGGAAAAGATCACATGGGTTATTTGGCCGATTGTAATTAAGAATAATTCTAAAGATACAGGACACGGGAAAGCTGTATTTTCCCCTCAGAGAAAACCAGTTGACAAGAGATTAATCATTCTCCATTTTTATTTTACTTCCTTTTGATGTTGAGAAATAGTAGCAATAGAAAAGTATAAGACTCTCCTGAACATTTACACATGGACAAATGCCAGTTTGTACAGGCACAATAGATTCCTTGCCTACTGCATTAAAAATCAATGCTCCTTGTAACTGTGGGACATACAGCATTGTACTTCCACTTTTCATATCTAGCAACACAAAAATAATATAAATCATATGCAAAATTCACAAAATCCACACTTCCATCCATGTCAGATTCTTCCATAACTGTGTTATTTAACATAAGTCCAGAAGTAAACACTGGGGATGTCCAAGTGAAGCTTCATCCAGAGAGGCACCTGGTTTTGCTTTAAATAATCCATTATTTCCAAAGGCAGTTTGTTCCATTAACTAATTGGCTTTACAGTTAAAAATGTCTTTCATGTATCTTTTCCATTTGTCTAGCTATAACTTGCAGCTGTTTACTTCATATGGCTTTTCTGATAGATTAAAGAGCCCCTAAGTACCTGGTATTTTCTGCCTGCAAAGGTACTTATCCATCATAATCAAATCAGCCCTCAGAGCTAAACAGATTGACCTCTTTAGAGTTGTAGTCCTAATGAAAAAAGCATTTCTAGCCATCAGCTCTCTTTTATGGCTCTTCTCTGCACCTTCTTCATTTCTTAACATACTTAAATAATTGCTGATGCTAAACTGGATGCCGCTTTATGTTCCCTAATCCTATGTTCAGTGGTAATACTTTTTCCTAGCTTATCTTCATATTCTCCCACCTTAAAACATATAGCCCTAAGGGCTTGTTTTGTGTCACACAATGGAAAGGGAAGTTCCTAAAAATGAATTGGTTTGAGCTAATATCCATGTGTAGTTCTTTTCAGAGACACTGCCTCCTCGAATAAGGACTGATTTTTCATCAGCTTTTTCCAATATAGAATAAATTAAATAAAAATGAAAATTCCATTTCAGAACTGGCTTCTGTTTTACTTTTATTTTTGTATTTTTTATTTTATTTTATTTTTAATTAAAATCTTGGCTAAGAACCGTGTTTTATTTAAAAAATAAGATTTAAAAAATAGCAATCACTGATATGGTACAGACTTCACAACTGGAGGAACTTAGGTGAGAAAGTTTCATCTTAAGTGTCTGACACATTGGACCATGCAGAGTTAGAAACAGTCAGGAATAACAGGAAAACATAAGTAGTGAACAAAATATTCACTATTTCTGATATCATAAGAACTAGAGGGCTATAAGAACAAGTGTGGCTATGAATCAGAGAATCATAGAATGGCTTGGGTTGGAAGGGACCTCAGGGATCATCAGGTTGCAACTCCTCCACCAGAGACAGGACTGCCAGCCACTAGATCAGATTGCCCAGGGCCCCATCCAGTCTGGCCTTAAACACCTCCAGGGATGGGGCGCAGCCACTCTGGGCAACCTGTTCTAGCACCTCACCAATCTCTCTGTAAAGAATTTCTCTCTGACATCTAATCTAAATCTCCAGTCCTTCAGTTTAAAACCATTCCCCCTTGTCCCATCACTATGTACCCATGGAAAAACTTGATTTACCTCATGTCAATAAGCTCCCTTTAAATAGTGGAAGGCTATAATGAGGTCTCCCCTCAGACTTCTCTTTTTCAGGCTGAACAAGCCCAGTTCCTTCAGCCTGTCTTCATAGGAGAGGTGCTCTACTCCATGCTTAGCTTTCCTCTCCCTTTCTTTCATGGAATTTACAGCAAGTAAGATACGGATTTTTTCTTGAAAGTGGAAATGTGAATTCTTTAAGGTAGGATGAGTCATCACACACAAGGTACAGACTTCTTGAGTAAATGTTATCCAAACCACTCTAATGCATTCTTAACAGTGCATTTTCTGCCGCTCAAGCTTTTACTTTGAAGTTAAGTGGAGATACACTAAAAGCTGAAATGGACTTAGCTTCTGCTAAATAGTTGTTGGTAACTGAAGGCACCAGAATGGGTAGGTAAGAGATCAGAATTATCATGAAGGCCTTTATTATGGGCCATCAGTGCAGTTTTTGCCGTGGGGATGTTGCTGTTAATAGTGTCCATGTTCAGTCTTTCACTGAAGAACAAGATAAATACAAAGAAAAATGATTCAACTGTTGTCCATGTCCGAAAAAAATCACCAAAGTACAGTGAAAGAGGATCTATTGCTACATATTAAGCTTCGCTGGACTTCAAGTATATAGAAACGTGGAAGAATAACTAAGAAGAGACTACCAGCTAAACTGAGAAAATGCAAGACAAACTAGAGTTTATAGAAAATAACTGATTTTATTTACCAGTCTAACAGACTGTGGTATAAGTCTTCAGTTTCATGTTCTCAGATAAGCACAAAATACTGCCAAAGCAGTTATTCAAACGTGATGCGCAGCAATCCCCAGTTCCAGTGTCCCAATTAAAAAGCTAGAATGTTGTTGTATCATCCCATATAAACCAAAGTGACAGTGTTCTGCATTAGCAGGATTCTATTTTTGTCCCCAAGTATATTAAACTCTGAAACATAATTTTACCTTATACCTGTATGAATTAGTGTAAGTCCTACGGTCCGCATAATTCAGGAAACCAACCTAGCTGAGCAGAGACATAAATAATTATTTACCTGAGAAGAAAAAAATCTGTAGGTGTTTTATGGACATGATTAGGTTAAGGTTCAGTTTTTTCACTGGTTGTATTACTTCTGAAGCTTCAGAGAAGACTGCTTCTCTTCTCTTAAAGACCTACTACTTGATCATAAAATAGTGGTTACTTTCTGAAACTCATATGCTTAATTATTTTGTTATTGTTGTTTGTTATTAATTGGGAGTTGGAATTTATTTATTTTAAATAAACAAGCAATTGAACTTCGAAAACCATTTAAGAGATATCCCTTACTACTCACTTAAGATGACTATATCCATAGCTTTGGAAATAAATACTGGAATGACGTATCTTCTAGACACTGGAATACTTATTAGTTACTTCTTTATAATTTTCTATATTTTATTTGTATACAGTTTCAACATAATTGCAATGGTGGCATTTCTTTTAAGTTAAAAATTAAACTAGATCATCTGAATGATCTTAAAGAGGTCACCAGTGTAGTAACTGTTAACAGATACACTTGGCATTCTCTGAATGCTTATAAATTCAATAGCTAAGTAGTAGATAAACCATTAAAATAAGGAACCATGCATTATAACAACACATCAGGAGCCAAAATATACTAAAAAGCTGTTAACAACAGTTTTGTAATCAACAACAGCAAAAACTTCTGGCTACGAAGTTTTCTAAAATATTACGTTTTCTAAAATATTATGCTTGACACAAATCTGGAATTATTTTTGACAATTATATATGTACTATAAACACAGCATTAGATTTTCTTTTTCTCTTTTGCAGGTTGTTCTGGTGAACTTGTTGATATGCATGGCAGTTTTCTACACTGTGTACTATGTGGTCCTCTCTGTTTGCTTTGCCATATTCAAGTAAGACATCCTTGCCTTTACTATGACCGCATGCTACAGCTGGATATACAGGATATAGCAGGTAGAGCAGTGACTGTGGTGAAGAGGCATTCAGACTGGGGGAACCCAGTTTCAGCTATTCTGTGAATGTGTTTTCAAATTCAGATAAACTGTTGTAACCAAACCTTTGTTAAAATGTACATATCAGCAAATGGATACTCAAAAGCAATATAAAATGCTGGCTCCTCTTGCACTTGCATCCTGTAAGTAAATGAACATAAGAGAAAGATGACATAAAAAATTAAAAAGGAAGGATGTTATAGTCAATAAGAAAGAGAAATTATCTTCCCTCAGGAAACTATTGATTAGCATGTATAGACCAGACGTGTCTTTAACAGAAGTGAAGATCACAGAAACTGTGTGTGAGGGCAAGATCAAAACGAATAAAATGTAGAAAGCCTAGAAATTCTGGAATATTCAATTTGAAATCTTATTTAAAAGGACCAATAATTCATTGTGTAATCTTTAAATCTTTATTGAAAATTAAATTTATGGTTAAATTTATTTATTCTATTTCCACAGGGTTAAAATGCTGGATGGTTTGGCACCTTTTGATTTTAAGACAAATCCATCATGGCTTAACCCACATTATTTAGGTTTGTTTCTCTGTTTTCTCTCAGTCAAGAAAATAGATTATATATGGATGTAAACTTGCCTTCCATACGGACAACATTTTAGAGCTTTTTTAGCAATGGTAATATTTTCAGTATTTTGACTACACTGTATTTAAGTCTTCATTCATCTTTGCTGCGCTTTATATATTGCTACTTATTACTCAGATGATTGCTAAGCATTTCCTTGGGGTGTTCTGATCTTGATCGTTTGAAGAAAACATACTACATCCTGTACCAGGATGCTTCATTTTCATGAGAGAACAGTGACCTCTTCTCTGTAAAATTCCTTCAAAAATTTATTAAATTTAACTTCCATATTACAACACATTTCTTATGAACTGTAATGGACTCAGAAGCTGAAGAACAGGTCATATCCAACTAATGGAAATTTTGCTTTGGTAATGCCCTAATATAGCAGACACAAAAATTTCAGAGTTTTATTGTAATTATCTCCTAAACAGACCTGTATACAACCTAACACAAATTCCTGCAGTTTTGTCTGAAGCCTTCAAAATATGTTCATGTTCCTAAACTATTGTTTCAAAAATTACATGCATACATGAAATTTCACCAGACTTGCATTCTATTTTGCAAAGGAAAACCACATCCCCTATAATTAGAACACTAATTAGAACTGCTCAAAAGTAAATTCATTTGATCATGTTAAAAAGCAAGCATGGTCATTCAAAAGCAAGTTCAGTTGACCGTGTTAAAAACAATGATAAAAATGCAGGAATATTTGTATGGCGTCAATGTGGATTTCAGATGGAAAAAAAGAGCATTCCATTTGCAGCAATGGAAAAGAAAATGTAATCATATTCCATTAGAACTACTTTTCAGGGCCCTAACTTAGTTACTGTATCTCAGCACTTTTGTGTTCCAGAATCATATTAGACAGTTTGATGTGGCATGTTTATAAGTTGCCAAAGACAACTGCTGTGTCATGCATCTGGTTAGAATTCAGTCTTGACTTCTGTCCATCTGGTGCAACAACATGGAGCAGCAAAGCCTAACAGGGTCTCTTTAAAGGCTATGGGCACAGAGACACAGCTGAGCTCTCTGAGTGGCATTGCAAGTGAGAATTAATTTGTTCAACAGTCTCAGTCATGCCCGCTAGAAGTGGAATGACGCTGCTAAAAGATAGCCTGGAAATAAAATGTAAGTCTCAGCTCAGAGCTATAGTTGCTGGCCCAGTTTAATGGAAAACATACAGTGCACCTGCCTGCACTGAGCATACTTTGGAAATTATTGGAAAAAAATTAAGTAGACACTATTAGAATTAACTTTAATAAGAAAAAATGCTTTGTCATTGCTTTTTTTGAAGCGTATTGTTATGTTCCCCTAACCACATGTGGTTTTATGGTTGTTTCTTTTTTCATTTGTGTTCTTAAGTTTCTTTCAACTGGTGGGTGAAAGATCTAGATTACAGTAGGAAATAATTGACTGTATAAAGAATGGAATAAAATCGAGCCACAAAATTCTGCCAGACGTATAAATTAAATACAGTGAGAAAATAATAATGTTCTCTCTGAGCTACAGTAATGTTACGTATTACATTACTGCAATGGCCATATATATATATATACGTTAAAAATATTGTTTCAATATGTCTAGTTGCTTTAAAAAAAGAAGAAAAATACCTTATATTGAAAATTATACAAATCACTAGTGTGCTGTTATTGCCTGTTACAACCAGGGTAGAGCTGGAGTACCAGCAGGCATTTCCCAGTCAGCTCCTGATGTGATGCAGAACCATGAGAAGCACAGGGATGGCCTGTGCTCAGCTCATAGGGATAGCTTTCTGATCTCTTTCCCCTTACGTGTCTTGTCTTGAGTGCACTGTTACACATGCACGATGTGAAGCAGTGGAAAAGGAGAAATCTATGAAGTTTCCTACTGGATGTAAACCCTTAACCACACTGCTCTGTTTCGGAAGAGAAGGAATTGAGCTATGCCAGTATCAATCAAGTGCCATATGCAAAGACCCCGGATGGATTATCTCTCAGTGACATTTCCACACTATATCTCCTCAGGGCCATACTTAAATCACTGGTCCCCTTCTGCTCATCCCCACATTTTTAACAAAAAATACAGAACAGTTGTAAGTCTATGGGTAAATCAGTATTGAACCCATGTGGATGTCTGTGGTAAAATTAGAAATGAACTTTATAATCAAAGCACTAGTGTAATATTTGACCTAATCAAACGTAATTTGCATAACATTGTCTCAGGCATTTTAACTTCCTGTTGCTATTGCATTGGAATAAGAAGAAAGGACTTTCAAAACTGTGCTTGGAGTAAATACTCTATTTTAATTTTCAGTTCTTGTAATCTCACTGGAAATAACTTACTTTGTTTGTGGTCTGCTGTTTGCCCTTGTGGTGGAAGAATGGGTTTGGGATTATGCTGTAACAGTTACTGTTATTCATATCATCATAACTTCTATTGGTAAGTATGTTTACTGCTAAATATATGTATAATATCACATAAAGGAGAATCCAATTGACCATGACTCACCTGCCGTGTTACAGGTTATCATTCTTCTTTGGAGATAAAAGCATCTCTGCTTTCTATCCATTTGACTTATGCATGTATTTAAATTTTTACTTTTAAACCTCAATTCTGTTTTTGTTGCAGCATTTAAAAATGCATCTTTGTTACAAATATTTCAGAGATGTTTTCTGTAACCTGCAATGACTGTTAATGTCAAATCCTCAGCCTAGAGACAATTTCTGGAGGTGTATTCTCTAAAACAAGAAATTCATAGCTGTCCCCTTCTGACTCATTAACACTTCAACATTAGTTCAGAGTGAAAATGGAGCTTGCTTCAGCAGAGAAAACTGGGTGCTTTTAAGCTAAAATATTTGAACTAAAACCTCATAGAAGAAAATGTATTTTACCATTGAAGTATTGTTTGTTTATTTTCTCTGTGAAACTCTTCTCCTGTTTGAGAAGAAAGGAAGGGAAAAGACGTGGGTGGCTGAGCCCGCATGGTGACTTCTTCTTCTGTAGAAATGAGCTTAATACTTTTCTTCTAGAATTCAGAGTTAGGAAAAAAAAAAAAACAAAACACATCACTGACTAATTAGAACTCCCTCTTTGCTACAGAATAATTGATCTTCCATCTACCAGTGCTTCATCAGTTTGCTCTTTAGCACTTTATACGAAGATTCCCTAGTTCCCACATCAAGTTATTCCAGACACTGATATTAATTCAAACAATTAAGTATCCTTTCTCGTTTACTAAATTTGATTTCATGGACATTTAAGTTACTGTTATTCCTTATGAATATATACATATATTTGTATTTAAATCAATAATTTTACAAAAACTACAACAAAATATGCTTTCTGTATAACTTATGCAGCAGACTATCTTCTATCATTATAATACATGGCACCTTTTGATCTCCAGACAGCTCTTGGTGCTTTCAGATGGGCAACCCAAGCTTTGCTGCTGAACTCACACTGTGGAGCATGAAGCCTCCCAGTACCTCCCTGTTCTCTTCACTGCTCCACAGCCCTGCCAACCCTAATGGGGCTGCAGTGGTTCATATTGATCATACAGCAGGGACATGGGGCAGCTCACGCGAGGCAGAGGTAGCTGCAAGACGTGGCAGAGCATGTCAGGTAGCAGAGATCACTCACAGGCACAGCTCTGTCTTTCACATGCTGTTATCACCCCTCAAATTGAAATTGTCAGGCAGCTGAAATTACTTGAATTGCATCAGTATATTGACTTCCTACAAGGTGAGCAGTGTCTCTGTTATGGCAAACGTCGTACGGGTGTGTAATAATAAATGAATTCTCTTTTCAGATACTTTACAATCAAAAATCTCAGCTTAGCATATACTTGTACTGTTTAAGATTTGACTCCCAGAGGGATTCCTTGCCCACTGAGTGTAACTGTATGATCAGGCATCTGAACAATTTGCAATTTCAATAAATCTAATGCATATAATTCATAAAAGACAACTAAGCAGGCACTGTATCTCATAATATAATGTTTACATATCCTCATCTTCACTGTTTACATTTCTCTTTTTCTTCTCCTTATAGTTATGTCTGAATTTCCTCTGATGTTACACTGGTGGCTGGCATTAGGTATAATAGTCTTTAAATTTTAAGTTGTTAGAATCTAGAAAAATAGCATTTACAGTATGAGTTTTTTCCATTGTAGTCTCAATAATTTGGGAATTGACCATATTTAAGGGAGATACATTTGTTTTTCATTTACTTTTCTTGTAAGAACACAGACAAGTAACACTGGGCTAACATCTATTTTAAGACCAGTATGTATTCAGCTTATGATAATCTTCCTAACAAATAGCAGATATGTTCATGTTGCTGAAATGAGTCATGCTAAGTCCTGACCAATCAAACTATCTATCTCATCTAATTCAGGTGTCAAAGAGACAGTTTTCCAAGCTAGCCTTCCTTGGTACTCTTTACAACCAGTGGAAAGAAATGGAGTTCAAAAATAATTTTTATGAATGCTATGACAGTGATAGGACAAGGGGGAATGATTTTAAGCTCAAGGAGAGAAGGTTTGGATTGGATGTTGGGGGAAGTTCTTCATAGAGAGGGTGGTGAAGTGCTGGCGCAGGTTGACCAGAGAGGTTGTGGATACTCCATCTCTGGTGGTGTTCAGGACCAGGTTGAATGGGGCCCTGGGCGACCTGGTCTAGTACCAGATCTGGAGGTTGGTAGCCTTGCCTGTGACAGGGGGGATGAAACCTGATGATTTCTGGGGTACCTTCCAACTCAAGCCATTCTACGATTCTATGATTCTATGAACAGGTATCTATGATAGATGAGATAAATCTCAATCATCACATTTCCCTACAGTGAGTGGCAAGCCTATATTTTGGAATGATTAATTATTTTTCAAAATTTGAAGTATAGTCCTAAGCTAGTATATATAATCATGAAAAATAATTAAGGGAGGAAGTATGGACATCTGTTCCTCTTTCTATTATGATGGATAACAAGGATCAACAGCTGTAGTAAATTCCTAACAGAGACAGGCAAATAAATTTCCTGTACTGCGATTGGTTTTGTATCAGAAATTGCTTCAACAGATCTTTTTTGTTGGTGGTTAATGTCTCGGGCAAAGGGTTTAAGTGGGAAGGCCATTAAAAAAAAAAAAAAAGTCAAAAAGAAGGGTTACCTGATGTTTTATTATAATGTTTGCATTCCACTAAGCAAATTAATACTCAACAGCCATGTTTTCTTTCAGGATCTGGAGTAATTTCAATGATTTGTGGAGGACAGATTTTGGCATATTATTTATTTAAAGACAACTTCATTTACCCTGTTCTAGATGATTTTTGAAAAGGAAAATTGATCCTGCATTTATATTGATATGATTTCTAAGATTTCTTACACAACATAATTTAAATGAAGCTAGAAACTGTCTAACTGTAAGGTTAATAGTGTGCATCTTGTATCTTAATTCATTTGCAAAGTCAATGTCGTCACTTTCAGCTGTTGTATGTAATCACTCTTAGCTTTTGTATGTACGTTTCCATTCAGCAAATAATTAGATACACTGTATATTTTTAAAACACAAACAAGCAAACAAGACTATAAGAGCAACAACGTAGCACTCTTGCAAAATGCTACAGGGAGTAATGAACTTGCATTTAATGTCTTCAGAGCACTTGTTGTCTGTTGTAGTTTATAGAATGTTGATTCTAATTCAGGCTGCAGTCTGGCCTCTCACAAGCACTGCAGGAATCTAACGTCACCCCAGCTGGAGCAAAGCATTGGAAGGCAAAACCCCTGACTTCCCTGAATGTCACACTGCTCTGTATCTCTTCTTAAAGCTCTCACCTAGGAGGTGAACAAGTCAGAAGAAATTGGGCTTACAACTACTAATGTTTGGTTGACTTCTGAACTTCCAAGGATGCTAAGTTAAATTTTCTATGACAGCTTCAGGCTATTCTGTCTTGAGCTAACTATTCAGTTATGGTGTGATTGTTCTGGAATGAGGAAAGCAAATGTTGCCAGCAGTCACTTTTTTACATACGTCTTTCTCTCTTCCCCAGTTGTATATGATCAATGCCTAAGTGCTCGTCTGTGGATATTTGTAATATAAAAAAATGACAAAAACAACTCAAACCAACCATACTAGCGTCTTCAATTAACTCTCTATCTATTTAACCATAATAAAATCTTAGCAATAAAATTACTAGAAGGCAATTTCATCCTAAATATAATGTGAGTGACTGGAATTCAACTGCAGCTTGCTTAGAATAGCAAAACTGTATTGGTGTTTGCACAAGAGTGCAATGTATTGTTTGCCTTAACCTGACTCATTAGACAATGCCTCTGAAGAATCTATTCCCTCATGATCTCATCCAACATTTAAAACACATTGCAAGTTTTGTAATTTGTATGTAAATTTTAATACTGAAACTACATGTACGTGAGAAGCACGTTTCAGACTCCCAAAAGTGTGAGATTGTTTTTCGTGAATGATAGATAAGTTAGTAATTTTAGAGGCAAACTTGGTATATAAATCCTCAGCACTGAATATAGACTTAAGAAGTGGCTCAGTAACATCAAATGAAGCATAATACGCTGCATACTGAAGTCAGCAAGGATAATTCAAGGGACTTGATTAACCACCCTGCACTGACGGCTGGTCTGAGCCACTGCTTTGAGTTCAATACATGTGTTATCTCCGTAAATGTTACTGAACCCACAGCTGGCTAGTGTTATCTTTCCAAAAGGTGTTTGCACATTTCTTGAAGATTTGTTTTAGTTTAAAACTATAAAAATGGATGGGAATTATGTAGCTTGATGTAAATCTGTATCTCCGTCCTAGTCCATACGCAGTTTGCACATGTAAGTAGTGCGCCATGTGCCAGAACATGGATTAGATATAAAGTTAATCCATGGATAGTACAAGTTTCTATTTTTAAACTGTCAAGATTTTCTTATATGGGAGTCAGCCCAGCTTCAGCTTGCAATAGTTCAGATTTGGTTCAATTGCTCAGACTTGACATTTTAAACTTTTCTTCCCTATTTAAAATCTTAAACCACTAGTAAGAAAATACCTTCAGGCGACATGAAGAGAGCTTTATCCACAGAATTTCTCCAAAGCATGTACGACTTGGCTAGTGGTAGAAAAACAACCACAGTAAGAGCTCTAGCAAGGACCAAAAAACTTAGTATATCTATTACAAAAATAATGTGATTTGTGCATTACTTTCATATATGTAATGATGAGTCAATTTCAGCATTGTATGTTATTCCCTCTTGTCTGTTATGTTGATACAGATCATCAACAATAAATATTACATATAATGTTTAAAGAGGATACCAAATTCACATAACACAAACAAATTTGCATTCTATAAGCAGTATCAGCTATATTTATTTGGGCATTATATGGTTAGAAGGTTTCAGAGGTGATATGTAATAATGTGTGATTTCTATCCGTTGCACCAAAATGTCACTTCTGAATATGACAAACCTGACTATTTCTGGAACAATAAAAAAGTGATGCACCTGCACAATTTGTATGTGATTCAATGATAACAGTCTAGACAGGTGGGGAAGATGAACTTCTGGAGTAAATAAGAGCTTTGTATGATTCTCAACAGAATTGCCAGCCTGCAAGAAAAGACTACTACAGAAAATAGAAGGAAAATAAAGAAAATAACAGCTGGATATTAAAAAAATAATGATAACAGGTGTAACTGGGAAAAAAAAGAAAAGAACAATGAATGCAGGAAAGGAGAACAGATAAATGTGTAGTATCTGTGAAACAAGAAAAGACTTGTAGGCTGAACTTGCAGCACTGGAGCCTCACAAAATGATTGCCATGTCCCGTTTTTTCCTCATGTCTACACTCTTCTAGAGAAGGTGGCCTTCACATCTGTAGATACTACTATAATCTGTGATTTAATCTGAGGATCCTACCCTGGAATTTTTAGGATTCTTCGCTCTCAGACACAACCAGGCTCAGGAATAGTGTCTAATTGAGCTGGCACAGGTTTATTCCTCAGTAACTGAGTCCTTTTTGGTACAGTTTAATAGCCATGAATTTGCACAGATATCATAGGAGTGTAGACAGTTCAGAAAATCTTACAAGCAGAGGGAGAATTTATCTACTTCTACTCTGAGATTCTAGGCAGAGCTCACAGGGAGGATGCAGACATTTTCTGTAGAAATCAATGGAACAGTACACAAATGACAAATCTTAATTGCACTATACTTAGAGTCATTTTAATACTTCTTTCCAGTGATAACTCCTTTTCATCATAGCAAACCACCTACTGAGATAGGTCATTGTTCTCCTCAGTTCAGCCCTATCCCTAAATGGCTCTGTATTCACTCTTTTTCCAAATGGTGATGTTTTTCTCATAATAAGGAATGTGACTGAAATGCATTTTTGGAGATTCTCAGGTTTTCATTTCTATTCCAACAACACTTCCTTCAATATCATGTCGAAGTGCAAATTGCTTCATAAAGTTTGTTCTGGGACAAACAAACTGACTCAGTCATGTAAAGACAACCAAATATCAAACTACGGAGCACAGACAATGTAAAAATTTTACTTGTCATTTTTCTAACAGTATATAATTAAATATTTATGATTTGTTAGCAAAGTAATGAGCTAGTTATTCAGACTAAGCTCATCATTTTTCTGTGTCTGTAAAATGCTTAATCAACATGTACAGCTCCTTTGTATCCAAACTTAGAAATGCAGGCCAAAGAAAACCCCTCAGTTCTCATTATTTCAGTACTAAAAATAGCAACATCTATTACACCAATAAAAACTGAAAACAGTATGAATAACACTAGATAAACAGCAATAGGTACATGGGTCACCTGACTGCAGTTATGGATATTCATGCATAGAATTCCTATTGCCATAGACTCTTGAGAGATGGTGACCACGGTGACCAAGTGAGTTTTGCTGACCAGAGAAAAGATGTGAAATTCTTATACATTCTTCATTCCATCTTCTGGTATGTCACTTGTCATCATAAAGCTAGATCCTTTTTAATCTCCACAGGTATTTAAAGCTTTATTTAAATATTTTCTATCTTCCAAATGTGACTTACTTAAAATATTTATTTCTTGGCTTAAGATCCTGTGTAATGATCCATCTGCTCAGTAATGGCTAAGGCCTTAATCTCTCCTTTTTTGTGAGCTAATCACAGCCCCAGACAGCAGGCACTCTCTCATTAGATGTCAGAGAGGATAAAGGTTTTAGGAACAGCTATAAAATTTGATGATGTAATTAATACCTTAATTATTGGCTTTAAACCTTTTACTGCAAGACAGTGATTTTAAGACACGGGCCCAAGCCCCAGCTTCTGTCCTGCTGATGAACAGGTAGTTATGCCTATGTTTTAGGGCAGGTGTGCTTTAAGATGAACTTGTATCCTACCCTATTTGTTCTTTAGTTCATGGGATGAAATGCGTACTTCACAGTTGTATTGGGTGTTATAGACTCAGGTGTCCTCTACAAACAAGTATAAAAAATTGTGAAGATGTATGCTTGGGTGTCATCCTGACATCCAGGATTTAGGGCTGGGGATCTGGAAGCAATACTGGAACAAAAACTATGGACTACTACTCTGAGTGAAAGCTCATGTCTCAGCCTTTTATAATTACCTCCTCCTAGAAAACAGTTTCAATCCAACAGAAGCATAGTAATTGAATCTGGAGCCCATAAAAGGTATGCAAAGGTACATCCAAGTTCTTACCATCATTATTCTAAATCAAAGTTAGTCACAGACTGGCCTTTTCTGTTCCATACTTTCAGTAAATAAATAAATAAATAAATAAATAAATAAATAAAATTCTAACATATTATTTGATATGGATTTGAAAAGTGATTTGTGAAAAGAAGAGTGCATTATCCCCATTGAAGCAGTACTCTAGCAAAAGACCACTTAAATGTACCCAGATCCTCTCTCAAAGCTGACTTATTACTAGATCTTCAGCAGCTGGAGGAATGTTCATACATGTTAAAAGTTACCAAATTCATAGCAGTCTTCAGACATCTTTTACATCCTTTGAAAGGAACCAGATGAGGTTTAACAAGAGCAAATGTAGAATCTTATACCTAAGGAGGAGTAACTGTATGCACTGGTTCAGGTTGAGGGATGAGCTGCTGGAGAAGAGATCTACTGAGAGGGACCTGGCTGTTCTGGTGGATGACAAATTGGCCATAAGCCAGTAGTGAGCCCATTTGGCCAAGAAGGCCAATGGCATCCTGTGGTGCATTAAGAAGAGCGCGGCCAGCACGTTGAGGGAGGTGATCCTCCCCCTCTACTCTGCCCTGGTGAGCCCTCACCTGGAGTATTGTGTCCAGTTTTGGGCTCCCTAGTACAAAAAGTCAGGGACTTCCTTGAAAGAGTCCAGCGGAGGGCTTCAAAGACAATAAAGGGCCTAGAACATCTCTCTTATGAGGAATGGCTCTGAGACCTGGGTCTGCTCAGCCTTGAATAAAGAAAACTCAGAGGGTATATGATACACATCTATAAATATCTA
>VXAB01005881.1:0-39483 GCA_013399175.1 Odontophorus gujanensis | reverse complement strand
GTGTGTGTGTTACTTCAGACATACCCCTTTCTGACATCCTTTATTGTTTGGTTGGTTTTGATACACTGATCACATTCTTGAAACAAAGATGACATCTTCTGATTCAGGCCTTATATTGTTCATTCTTATCCGCAAAAAGTAACGTTAATGTGAAATTAATTTGAATTATCAAGGAGTAAAATTTACAAAGTTTCTCTCCAACTGTAAGTTTGAAATATTGTTCTCAGGCTGCTATTAGCATTAAGACAAAAATGAGAATTGTGTTGTCAGAAAGGAGTTAGCATGCCAGGGCATTAGGACTCCCTGCTTCACATTGATCCTTTCAGAACAGAGCTTGTTTGAAATGTGTTGACAAAATTGGTGTCAGCATGTAATTCTTTCTGCTGTATGGTTGAAAGATGACTGTGATCCCTAAAAAAACAAAGAAGGAAGAGCAAGCAGGAAGAAACAGGAAAACGTGTGACTGCATGTAATGTGCCTGTATGGGATTTTTGGCAACTAAATTTTGCTTGTAGATGGGTTGGAAGTGGGCTGAAAGGCTCTGATTCTGGGTTGAAGAATCTATTCTATTCATGTACATTTATTTGCTTTTCCTACCCCCTTCAGCTCCACACTTTGTCATCAAAAGATGATGTTGTCACCTCAAAATTAGAGATCTGTCATGTCAGCTTACTGAACTCTCACCCCTTCCCCACTTCAAAAAAACCCAGAAAACAAAACCCACATTTATTTATTTATCAAGCCCCTGGAGTTCTTCAGGTGTGCTGGAGAGCACCCCAGGAACAGCTGTGAACTCATTCTGTGCTTCAGCACTGCTCTGCAGAAAACTGTTTAGATTAGCAAGCAGACTTTATCCAAAAGGTATCTGCTGTTTTCCTTCCTGTTTAGTTCCACTCTATCTAAAATATCTCAAACCTGACTCCTTTCAGTTTCTTTGATATCTGTAAATTCTTATCATCTCTTGCACATGTTGGTCGTTCTGGGCACTGGATGTTGCTTTATGAATGGGTTAACTGTGGGGCTTTAGCCAGAACTGTTCTGCAAAATAACTCAAAGACAAGATTTAGCCCATGCTTGTGTTTTATAATCTACACAATATATTGTAACAGATTCAAAAGTACTTTCTTAATAGAAACATTGGCATTTTATTATTTTTTTCTTTTTCTTGTACTGTATTAAAATGGAATGTTGTCACGCTCCAATATACAGGAGAGAGACGAGGTTCTCAGATTATGTATATACGCGGCGTGAGAAGCAACGGTTCAAATGTTGGTCCGACCAGTTTATTACCAATATTGACCAGGGAGATGGGGAAGGCGGACACTGTTAAGGGTGATGGGGAAGGGAAGGCGAGCGAAAGATAGAAAAGAAGCAAGGATTTGTACAACGCAGGGAAAGTCACCAGCCAGGATCCTAGGGGCGGTCCGGTTGCAAGCCGCTCCGACGGTCCGAGGCAGAAGAGCAGGGGTGNNNGCTATCTCCCCACGGAGATGAGTACCACACAAAAGAGTGTTCAGCAGCCATTGAGCTGCAGCTTATCGCTCTTTCGTTGCCCCAGGACATGCCCATCTGCTTGTCCCTTAGACAGAGGATTTTGCAACCCTTGCCCAGGACTAGCTTGGATGTGTTCAGACATGTTCATCAGCAAACTTTGAGGCAGTGGTATAAAATAATAGTCTCTTACAAATGTTTATGAAATATTACTTAAGGTTGACTGTCCCTTCAACAGAGTCTGAGAGATTCTATTGGCCTGTTTAATTTTCATAACAGATTGAAATATTTGGCTAATACATTTTTTCTTTTTTGATTGTTTGCAATATTTTTTATTGACCCTGGAAAAAAATCATCATCTTTCTTCTAGGTTTTAATGCTTGAATTTGCTGACTTTAAATTAAATTTTCCATAAACTTGTCACTGTCCAAAGAAGCAAACTTGATCTAGAAGTTTGTGAGTATGGTGCTGCAAAGGAGCTGCTATATAATGGCCTGAACAGTTGGCTGAACACCTGGTGAAGGGGGTGGCTGACCCAGCAAGAACNACCACACAAAAGAGTGTTCAGCAGCCATTGAGCTGCAGCTTATCGCTCTTTCGTTGCCCCAGGACATGCCCATCTGCTTGTCCCTTAGACAGAGGATTTTGCAACCCTTGCCCAGGACTAGCTTGGATGTGTTCAGACATGTTCATCAGCAAACTTTGAGGCAGTGGTATAAAATAATAGTCTCTTACAAATGTTTATGAAATATTACTTAAGGTTGACTGTCCCTTCAACAGAGTCTGAGAGATTCTATTGGCCTGTTTAATTTTCATAACAGATTGAAATATTTGGCTAATACATTTTTTCTTTTTTGATTGTTTGCAATATTTTTTATTGACCCTGGAAAAAAATCATCATCTTTCTTCTAGGTTTTAATGCTTGAATTTGCTGACTTTAAATTAAATTTTCCATAAACTTGTCACTGTCCAAAGAAGCAAACTTGATCTAGAAGTTTGTGAGTATGGTGCTGCAAAGGAGCTGCTATATAATGGCCTGAACAGTTGGCTGAACACCTGGTGAAGGGGGTGGCTGACCCAGCAAGAACAGGTGCAAGCAATTCATCTGTGCTTCCCAGGTGACAGGAAGATGGACCCAAGGTACACCCCTCCCTCGGCTCATTTAAGGGCTAGCCTCCGAAGTAAGAATGTTTCTTGGATGTAGGCTGTCTTCTGAGAAGGAGCATCATAAAGCCAGAGGAACAGTCACTGATTGGGTGAGTCAACCTTGTCTTACATATGTTTATTGTTGTTCCTCATGATGCTTTGCCTATCACAAAGAATTTATCTGATGCAATTTCAGTGTTTCCAAGGACCAACAAGTACTTTGTAAGTGTTTAAAAGATGCGTATGGAATATTTACTGTATGTTTACTGTTTCCAGAGTAGCAATCTTTCAGCTGTTTTGTTGCTGCTTTTCAGACTAGATGTGTCTAAAGCAGATGGCAAGTGGGCTGACATTTCAGTTTGAATTGTGCCAGATGTAATTGACAACCTCATGTTAAAGTATGCTAATAATTAATTGGGAAGTATAACTCATTTGGAGGACTGAATATGCTGAATTCTCATTGGAGAAGATTCTTTATGAATCTCTGTTGAAATTAGTAGGAGGAACCGCTATCTTCTCTTAAAAAATCTTTGTGTATGGAAATGTTGTTGTGACTTGTGTGATGGTGTTGTTTTTCCGAAGGAGAAATGTGTCTTTAATTTGAAAACATTGGCCGATCAGGCTGTAGGGATACTGACAGAACTGCAAAGTATCTGGAAGTTAATATCTTGGGTTTTTGAAACTGGTCTTGAAGCTGTACATCCAGGAGGTTAAAGGATTCTATAGGAGCTGCCCATAGGAATAATCATTTTTAAAGGTTCCCTTTACACTGGTTAGATTTTCAGGGAGTGGGACAGAAAGAAACTAATGGGAGATACCACACAAAGCAAATAGTGCTCTTGATCTTCTCAGTTAGTCATCTGAAATGCTGGCTGCATAATGTCAATGTATATTGTCATTGACATCAATTCAGTGTGGGAAACTTAGTACTCGTTTACACGGAAGATATTGTTTTTTGTTATTTTGAATATACAGCTGTTTGACAAAAATGTGTTGTTTATTTTCTTCTTTCTTTTTCTAGAAAATACTCACTTAGCATCATCTCCTAATGGGAGGCGGGAGAAGAGAAGGGAGTGCTATCAAAGCACTCTACTTTTGCCTTTTGAAATGAAATACTTTCTTTAAAAGTTCAAAATTAATTGTTGAACAGTTATGAAGTTTGTTGAAACCTAATATAATTTGTAGTAATGGCATTTCCTTGGTCAAAAAGATCCTCTCTGTCCTAACATGGAGTTGGTGTAGAAGAATGGGCACAAATGTTTATAATTAGCCAAGAATGAACTATTTATGCTGTTTTCAATCAGGTATGCATTTGGATTAACTATGCTTCTCTTACTATTTTAACTTTGGACAGCATGGTTTAACCAATCTAACTTAGAATAGGTCAGTATAGTCAACTGACTATTATCTGCGTATGCAGTCATCTGCGTATGAAGTCATGCACTGCAATGAAAATAATCAGTGCTAGCTGAAGAACTTAGAAATCATATGGATTCCTAAAAAAAACATTCATGATGCCTCTCATTGTTTTTAAGAAATATATATATATTTTGTAAAGAGAAGTTAGAAAAAAAAGAAAAAAGAAAAATTCTGCATTCCTTGGAAACTTATTCTTAGCTTTCAAATCCATTAGATTTTATTGTTCCCAACTTTCCCCTGGGAATCTGACATTTGCAGTAGTTCACTGCAGAATATTGAGTAAAAGCTCCAATTTTCGTAAGTCATGTGACACAATCCAAAAATTCCAGTCTCTGAAGGAATTCACAGGGGAGGAGGGAACATTAAAAGCAATATGAGACACATATTGCCCAAACAGATAATGGTCTTTATTAATAGTTTTGTATTAATCTAAGATTTTTGCTTATCAGCCTGCAATTCTCAACAGATCTCTGCTAACAGCTACAGAAGGTTGGTAGCCTCTTGCTGATATGGTTAGGGGAAGAGCTTTTTGTTACAAAGTTGTGTGAAACTCGGGCTTATTTGCACAAACATAATGAAGTAGTTAAAGGGTCTGCAACTGTTTGTGGAAGTCTGATGTTGGGTGTGTGTATTTTGAGTCTTATGCTGTGTGATAATTACAAGGCTGGCAAATTCTTCACATCCATGCTTTGCCTGTATCCATCCATGATGACTGTCACTTTTTTTCTTCTTTTCTGTGTGGCTGGATTAAGACATATGGATGAAAGCATGTGGTTTGGTGGACAGAACCTGTGTCTGTGCTGCTAGTGTTTTGCCAAAGCATTGTAATATGTCTACAACGTAGTCCTCGTGTTGTTGGACAAAAGAAGCACTGTGTAATGCTCTTCTCATCTCAGACTGTGTAATGATGATATGCTTCAGGTTTTCACAAGCTCTATAGCTGCTGTGTGGAAGCAGGGATTTAGAGAAGTAAGTGTGACATGGAATTGTTGAATTTACTTTTTTTTTTTTTTTTAAGGCAGTCCAGATTCTTCTAAACATTTATCCTAGATAATCTTCTGTTGTAGGTAGCCTTGAAAAACATGACTAGAGCACTTAAGCATCTCAGTCTGCCATGGTCTTTAACAAACAGACATGAATCTCTGAGCTGCAGCAGAGATAGCTGATAGGTATTCTGATGGAAAATGGAAGAGATGCAAATCCAAAGATATGCATTTTTTTAATTAGATAAAAAAACCTGTGCTCACTGTGACTACACTTCTTCAGTTTGTTGATTATTAAATGTTGAAATCAAAAGAGAATTAAATCATGAATGCTCTATAATGCAACTGTAGTAATTTAAAGATGGGCAGAATTAGTACTCAATGCAAAAGTATTTACCATTGTGACTACAGCTTTATAACTGGGCATATAGTCAGCTTTCAGATAAGAAGAAAGGGTAGGAAAAATAAAACCTTACAGAAGCCTCTTGGTAGAACTTTAATAATCAAGATTATTTTGTGTTTTGCACAACTCTGTCAAACAACATTTACTGCAGAAGAAATCAGGAATTTCAGATTATCAGATACTGTATCACATTCCAGTTTGTCTTAATTGTTTTGAGTACAATCTCATTGTACAGATGCTACTCAAACAAAAGTAATAGATAATCAGTAAGCAGTATTGATAAAGTGCCTGAAAAGTGCTAACTCTTTTACTTAGCCTTATTCCGTTGTGTGGAATTAATTTATTTAAAAGTTATGATTTGTGCTGTTTCATAGATAAAGCTTAAGATTTCAGAGAATTTCTATTTTTGATATATCAGTATTGTATATTTAACTAGTTCTGAATACAAACCTGTTCACTTACGTAGTGGCTGCATCATTTTGTGGCTTGTGGAAGTGTTTAGGATCCAGAGAAACTCTGGTATTCAAAGTCTCGTAATTTTTTTTAATTTCAGCACCACTTATCACAACTGTCATCTTGTGGTTGCTATTCAGTTCATACTTCAGTAAATCCAAAGAAATATTTACTAGGTTGATTTTTCTATTCTCTATGCAGGTGCATGATTTTGGCGTTCTTGAATATGTTTTGTCACTGTCTGCTGACTTTTGTGGAGCCAAGATATCGAAGTGCAGTTTGAAGTAATCAGCTGCACCTCCTAGCAGAAATATGAATGACTGCACATACAAGCAGCACAAGCAAAGTCGGTTAAAAAAACAAACAAAAAAAACACCCTGAAACACTGCACAGATATGATCTGATCTACAATTTTTATTTAGCAACTTCTTTTGTTAATCTCCAGTAAACAGATTTTTATATACTGTAGAGCAAAATTTTAGAGGAAATAAATAAGGTGCATATCTTAATTGAGAGATGCAAGTACATAATAGAGGATCTGCAGCGATGACAAATGGATGTCAGTGGAGGTGATGTCAGATTTGAAGAACGGACTGTGAAAAAGGAAAGAAAAAATGATGCTGTGATTAAACATGGCAGGCATCTCAGCAACATGGAGTTACTTGCTCACTCCTCCACACTGGGACAGGGAACAGAATCAGAAAAAGGTAAAACTCATGAGTTGAGATAATGAGAGTTTAATTGATCTGAAAAGGAAGAAAAAAAATAGGAAATGGAAAAGAATATACAAAATAAACAATGAATAGTCCAATTTCTCACCTGGTCCAACTTCTCGCTGGTCTGCTGACCAGTGCCTAGCAGCCACTCTTCCAGTCAGCTCTCTGTTTTATTGCTAAGCATGATGGCAATGGTATGGGACATCCCTTTGCCTGCTGGGGTCAGCTGTCTTGGCTGTGTCCTGTCTCAGGTCCTTGCTGGCAGGGCAGAGCAAGAAGTGCCTTTGGCTCTGTGTGAGCACTGCAATCAGTGTTATCCCTGTCATAAATTCAAAGCATTCAAACATACCAGCCACTAAGAAGAAAATTATGATTGCTCTGAACTTCTGAACACTTCGAACTTAAAGCAACTGATTTCTTATCCTCTAGTGATCCCAAGACTCTTAAGACATGGACTGATGGGATTCTGTTGCCAAGCCAATCTACTGCTGCTTACTTTTCCCTATTTTTGTAAGCAGCCAGAAAAACTAGCCTGGAAAAAAATATATTTTTCTTACTTTCTGAATGTATAGTTGTGTTGTATCCTGATGTAGAACTTTTGCAGTAGCCTGAAGACTGTCACAGTTTAAAGTTAGCAGGTAGTGATCACAGGGATATGGGCTTCATCAATTAAATATCTTCTTAAGGTAATTATATACCTGTTGAGTGGAAAATTGTAAAATGAAACTTTGGAAAATCCCTTCCCTGAACTACTCTGCTTACTCTCAGTAAAGCATATTTTTCTTTCTTCTGCTCTTTTCTGCCTGCCAACCTTAGCATGTTTATCTGGTTGAGGAGTAGACACTGTTCTGATGGATTACCTGGCTAAGGACAGAGTAAGCAGGGAAGCTTTTTCTCCCTGCTGCAGTGGTACTATTACATTCTGGCCTGAAGTGATGACTGAGTGCTTGGTGAAGGGAGTGGCTGGCCCAGGAAATACAGGTGCAAGGCCTTGCCTGGGCTCATTTAAGGGCTAAATGGAGAATGTCTCCTGGATGAAGGGCACTTCCTGACAAGGAGTGTTCTATAACCAGAGACCCTATCACCACTTGGGTGAGTCAGTTTTTTCCTTTATATGATTACTGATATACCTAATGGTGCTTGCCCTAGTATCATAAAGAACTTACCAGAAGCCATTTCACTGCTTCCAAGGACCAACACTTGACAGAAGATAAAATGCAAATTGCAAATAAACAATATTTATATCCTTCAGAATTTGCTACCAGATAAAAATTTGAACTGCACATCACTCATACAGCAGTTAAACAAATCTCAGCATATTTGTTTTCTGCAGTGTATTATTATGAATCTGTAAATCTGGAACAATTGTAACCTCTGAACAAACATCTTTTTGGAGAGGAGCTCTGCTTAGAAACACTACCTGTATTTAAATCACTCAGTCACTTATTACTTGGCATCAATTAAAGCTGTTTTGTGACCCTGGTGAGGAGCTGTGACAGTTCAGAGGTGGACTGTGACGGGAGAGGAAAAACAAGATGTTGCTCTTAGAGGAAGCTTTAGTTTAGTGCTTCCAAAAACTGAGAAAATCCATGTTTGTATTTATTGTCTCAGATTTCACTTACCAGCATATCTTTGAAAAAATACTTGAGTGCGTGCCTGATCTTGGTGTTTCTCCAGCAATCCTGACTATCCATGCCACCTACCTGGAGATCGCACCCCTTTCCCATGACCCGGAACATTTCTGCCCCCGGGATCATCAGTGCCTGCTGCAGCTGAGCAGTATTTAAAATAGTTATTTATCATGATGGAAGTAACTTTGACTGTGCCATTCTGCAAATACTTCCTTAATACTTTGTTAGTTGTTGTCATGTAGAAGTTGAATTACCCCACCAGAAGTGTAAAACAATTAAGATCTGTATGGAAAAAAACACAATATCTTATATGGAGAAAAAGAATAATAGAAAAAATATATCAATTGCTTTGCTCTTAGCAGGGAAACCTGTTTCATACTAAGGGGATCCTCCATATGCTAATCAGATTTCAGGAAATGTCTTAAGCCTCCTTCCTTCTTTATTGTCACTCTTAGATATGGTTATGCTTATGCAAATGGGTAAGGTACCATGGATTAACATATTAGCTGCAAAACAGCACACTAAGGTCAAAGTTTTATTTTCACAGTGGAAATCAAATAGAGCTTAAAGCAAAGCATGCTAGGGAAGGGAGTTATAACAGAAATTTTTAAATTTCTTTCATTAGTAAAGTTGGCTGATAGTAAGTCCCTACAATCCTGCAGTTATTTTTAGGTAAACTCTTTCCTTAAAACAAAACAATTCTTGTCCACTCAAAATTGTTTTGGCACAGAGCAATCTTAATGGGAATGCTCTAGCTATACCTATACTTTATCATAGTAAGGCTTTAACTCTGCTACTAGTGAAATGGTGGAAAATACATGCAGGATTTGTAGAACACTTCCACTTTGAACCCCTTCCCTTCAGTTTCCCTTTTCAGGCAAAGTTAAGCTTGAAGGGTTTGAATGAGAACCTGAAATGTGTGCAAGAGGGAGGACAAGATAAGCATGGCAAAGATGGAGATTTGATCTTTGAAGTGAAGGGGCAGAAAATGAATTAGTAGTAGAAAACTGCTTCAGGTTAACTGTATGAACTACCCACACAAGAAATCCAAAGAACTATTGTTATTTCAGGCTATGCTGTCTAGCAAATGGTTATGCAACTAAGATTGTCTAAGAGATATCTCTGGAGCAGCAACACTGTCCTGAACGGGTTACTGTTCATCTCATCTATCATCATGAACAAAATGAGGTATTATTTGTCTTGCTTTTGTGATAACTGTGTTCAATGCTATGTTGTCTCCACAGCTTGTCTGAAACTTCACCTAAAATTAGATCTGGTATGTAGTGCAGCAGTTATGCTCTGTATCAGTGTAATGCACTGTTCTGTGGTTTTTTTTTTTTTTTTTTTGTGTGTGTGTGCTATGTTTCTATTAACTTATGGAGAAATCTAGTTCTGAACTAAGCATATATACACCTGGATGTTACATATTTATAATTGTTTATCTGACTCTGTAAGCATCATTAATGGTAGAAGCTTCCGTTATATGATAGCTATTCAGAAGACACCTAAAGAATGAGGGGAAGCATGTACTCTTGGAAAGGCTTTTGTTCTCCATCCATCTGTATGTAGGGGAGCTATGTATCTTCTCTTTGATGCTCTTGATTTTGGTGTCTTCCTTTCAGTTTTACAAATACCTAGTGCAGTGAATGAGCTTCCAGTCATTTATTTCTTCTGTCAAAACGTGACTATTCAGAGATGGATTCTCTGATGCCTTCAGTATCTCTTACACAGAAGTTTTTGGTGGTGTACTAGGGAAATGTCATCTGCAGTCTCTTTAGCCTTTGATCTCTTTCAGGCAGTAATAGTAGCAAGCATGATGCTTTTAATTGGGTAGGTTCACATAGGAAATCAATTGTTCAGTTTAAGAGTTAGATGACCTCTACAGAGATTTTGAAATGGTTCTCCAGATCCTACTGTGGCTCTTTCCTCACCTGGCAATTGCCAAGACTCTGAAAATTTGCACAGAGTGTAGAACCTGTACTGACCCTCCTAGAACCCAGTTAGTCTTGCTCTTCACAGACTGAATCACAGTTTATAGAATCATTAGAGTCAGAAAGGACCTCTGGAGGCCATCTAATCCAGCTCCCCTGCAATGAACATCCACATCTAGATCAGGTTGCTCAGGGCAAGTTTGCTAGTGGCCACAGCTGTGCCTTGTGATGCCCTGAAATTATAATAGCTCCCAGCTGCTCTCAGCCTCCTTTTCTTATTTGTCCACCTCTAAGCCACCTGGCTAGCCTAAGCTGATAGATAGGTCAACACGGAAGTTTACATTACTTTTGTCCAGTCTCTAGAGCTTCTCAGCTGCCTGAGATCTCAGCCAGTGCAGACCTTCTCTAGGGATTTTCTGCTCAGAGGGAAAGATGAAGGCAGAAACATGTGATGTTTTGAATTAATCTCCTGATAATTCAAAAGGCAGAGGGTAAGACCAAAAAACTTGTACATTTATTTCTAAATGTTTTAGTTTCTAGGTTAGCTGTGGCTCAAGGGAGGTCTGACTGTTGAGGGTTTGGAGATAGAATACTGCATGCACTGTGTTCTCTGTTTCACACAGAGAACTTCTACTCATGCAAGGTGATGGCTAAAAAATTACCCAGCTTGAAGTCCAAATTCAGAATTACAGCTGAAGGCTCAGCTTGAATGATGGCAATAGTGTTAGGCCTTAAATGTAACATTAGGAATTACAGGGTAATGCAGACTCTGCTATTTCCACTCTCAGAAAAAGTGTTTGGTAAAAGCCTCTGCAGTTGATATCTAGGGCTTCTTAAAAGTGTGAGGCAAACTGACATGTGAGTCTGCATGACTGACCAGCCTTCCCTGTCACATGCATTGAATAGACTGTAATGCAGAATTGGGTACAGTACACTACAACCAGTTGTTAAAACCTGTACAGATCAGTGTGAACTTGATGTGTGGCTCTGAGCTGATGGTGACTACCACTGAGTTCTGCCACCTTGTCACTGCTGTATCACTTGTATGACCTTTGAAGATCTTCTCATAGCCACGATCCACAGGGGTTCCATTGTGGAGTCCTGGTGTATGCAGACTCCTCCCTGCAAAACTGTTATAGAAGTTCTTCCTGTATGAAGAAAGAACTCAGGACAGGCACATATTTTTTCCTCTCAGAGGAAGAATTTCTTTCATCATCTTTCCCTTCAGTCTCCTCTTGAGTCCTCTTGGTGTATTTGAGCATCTCTACACTAGCAGTATACCATCATTCAAAGATATCTAAGCTTTCAGAGAGTAGCTTAAGTCTGGGACTGGTAGAAGGTGAACATCTTTAGAAGAACCCTTAATGGGAACCTGAGTGAAATGTTCTGCTGATCTGTTTCACAGTTTCCAGGACTGATGCTCATCCTTACAGCTGGATTTGGGATGCAGGTATTTTGTATTTATTGTTGCTTCTTATACCTTCCATTCTAGGTGATAGAGCATGAAATATTTGGCAATTTTTGCTCAAGACAACTTAACTTTTAAATGTCAGTCTGCTCAAGGACAATTGCCTAGAAGCATGACGTGCATAATTCCCCACTTGGTGTTAAGTATACTCAATTATTTTTAGTTTTTGCAAATTTACTTAGCTTTTCAAGATTATTAATAATTTTTATACACAAGTTGGTATCTTCTTAACATCTTTCTTAGTTATGTGACAAATTCTCTTTTAGCAGTGTCTGCTGCTACTTACTTGCCTCAACTCTAGGGCAAGAGATGAATCTTGATTTAACTGTGATTTAACTTTCTATGTTTTTTAATTTTTATTCAGTAGTGGAGTGCAGAGCAGTGACTACTGATTATCACAAATTGTTTTCTGGCTACACAGGTCACCAAGGTGACATTGAATTACTAGAATAGACAGGCAAATCCATAGGTTGCTCAAAAAGTAATGCCTCCTATGTATTTCCATACAGCAACAGATACAAAGGACGCAAAAATGCTATCTGATAGAAAATTCTCAGCTACCCAACATAGTTCTTTGACATTTTCATCACCGTTGGCTGTACATTTTCACCAGTGATGAACAAGAGTCTGAGTGCTGTGCTCCTGAAATAAATAAATAAATCGGCATAGCCTTTTGGAATATTTATCTTCCACTTCACTGTTGCTAAAATGCAGCGCCCACTGCCTGACAATGCTCACATCCTGTGAACTGTTTGAACTCTGTAATTTTTCAACAGGTGGTGATGAATGTTAATGGGTGCCATTTTTTCTACGTGGAGAAATTCAGTGACAAACCTTTGCTTCAGCTGCACTTTCATATCAGATACCGTTTTGTCAGACTGTAATGAAATACTGGGGGGGAAGGTTCAACTTCTCCAACCATACTACCAGTATCTGCCTCTGGTAGTGTGGGCCAACATAATATAGAAGGTGTTACTTTCAGAGCAGCTCTGGCAGCAGCTCTAATATCTGGTGACATTTTTTTTGTTTTTCATTACTCCTGTGTTTCTCCTCACATGCATAGATACAGCAATTCTGTGAAACATTTGAAATCTTGAATCCAAGGGAAGGAGAACATAGGGGCAAGACATACTGGAGAACTGGCTCATTGGTTCATATTGTTTACTTGTCTTGACATATCTGGATTTACACTGTGTCTATTTCATAGGTATAAGTAACCAAAATATGTTGTTGTTGTTTTTTTTTTTATGTATTCTCTCTGGAGATCATTACTTTACAGATATAGTTAGCTTCATTTGTGTTCCCATAAATCCCCCTGCCCCCACCTCGTGTAACCTGTACCATATTTCAGTTGATTTAGTAATATTAAATGGAAGCAGTCTGTATTATCTCCTTATTAAGATATATGAAGGAACAGACTGTATCCAATGCTAAAATTAAAATTTAATTAATTTTACTTATTAACTAATAGCTTTTATAATTTGTTAACTAAGGCAGAATCTCTGTTTTAGTTGATGAACAAAATCTCTAAACAGTTGTGCATCTCCAAATGACTGCTAGTGTATTAAGAGTTAATGAAACAGTAGGTGGCGCTCAATAATTTGCAAGATTTTTATTAGCTTTTTAGGAGCAGTAACTTTTACTCTGTTTGTATTAAACTAAAGTTAGATTTGGTGGTAGTAATATTTTAATTTACATAGTTCAGAACACCATTGTCTGCTACACAAGCAGAGGGCTGATTGGGGATTAGAGGACCATTTGAACTGTGATGTGAAATTCTTTTTTCTAAGTGAAAATACTGTAGGATGATGTATTTATCAAGTTATAGTTAAATGTCCTCCATTATATTCTTGTTTAATAATCTGATCAAGAACTTGATTGTTTATTGTTCATTGGTCTTGTTATCAACAGCCATGTTGTTCTCATCCATGGATTCTTAGGAGGTAAAATCCTTCAGTTTTGCGACTGAATGGCACCTAATTTGGACTTGCTGAGTGTTTATGTAGAAAACACTCATTTTTAATATTCTCTCACTTTTATTTTTCACGTTGGAAATGTTTTTGCTGGACAGTCTGCAGCCTAGTTATGTGGGCTCTCTCAACATGAATGATGGAGACTTGAAATCCAACTCTTTATTTTCCAGGGGCAAATAATTTCTTGTGTATAGTCTATTCTGGTATTGCAGGGAGAATCCTCTTTGTGACATGGAGAACTAGATACTGCTCCGTTCTGTAGCACATAACAAAACTGTTAAAGCTGCTAATCTGTCACAGTCTGAAGTTGAGGATTAGAAAGGAAGATGGATGAAGGGTTGAGATTCTGGCCTGGAATGTGGAAGATCAAGTTGTGTTCCTTTCTGCCCTGAAATACTTTCTGTGTGCCTATGGATAACTCCTAAATCCTGAATGAATGTAACACCAACAGCCAGACAGCCTCAGCTGAGTGTGCCCTAATTTCTCTGTTCCTGAGTTCTCAATCTGTAAAACAGGGACAGTAATACCGCTCTACTTGGAAGGATAAATATTCTTCCAATATATAAGTATATATTGCTGTACTGTGTGTTAGTATATGGAGCAAAGAATTATCTAGAATAGGTATCTAAATCAATATACTTGAAAGAGTGAGGAAGCAAAGTTCCATACCACAGAGCATAACAATCAAGCATCTACATGCTTATTTAAATCAGTCTTTCTAAAAAACCAATCTGTGTAGACAAACAAAAAGCTGATTTCTACTGTGCTGGAGCAGGGATTTATTTTGAAATAAACTTTGAAATGTCGTAGTTGAGTGAAATTGGGTGAGATCTAAATTCTTTTAACCTTCTTTGAATAGTCTCTGAATGTAAAAAGGAACAGTTTAAAGCTGGGAAGAACTTCTTGTTATGCCTTCCTATAAACTTCTCTTTTTTGATAATGAAAATACCTTATGTCTTTTAATTGATATCACAGAATCTCGGGTTGGAAGCAACCTCAAGAGTTTGAGTCCAACCTCTGCTAAAGCAGTATCCCTACAGTGGGTCACACAGGTGAAAATGAAATCTTGATAATAGCTATGTCATGATATTACAGGCTACTAAACTAATGTGTCACAAAAGGATTTTTAGCTGAAGCAAATTCTACATAAAATTGTCCCGTTTCTCTTTCTGATTTTATATTCTACCCAGCTTTCACAATTTTAGATGGCTACCAAATTCAGAATGATTTAACCCAGTGTATTGGCTCTTCCTCCTCTGTGATGCCATGAAAGTTTCTGCCCTTTAATGGTATCGCTTTCCTATTTAAACCTCTTGTGAAGTGTTTGCTTTCCAGACTCCCGTTAATAACTAAGATGTCTATTTTATTTTTTACATCAACGCATTCATTGCAAAAATATCTGGATCGGTCCCCTGGTTCAGTTTCCAGCAGGGAGCACTGGAAACAGGAAAGTCAGACCTCACATAAACTGGAAATGCTTGTGTCTTGATATTGTCATTGGCACGGAATCTGCTGCACTGAAATAAAAATTAAAAAAAAAATAAAAAGGACCCAAAAGAAATGGGAAGTAAAGCAATACTGGAGCAAAATGAGAAAAACGAGAAAAGCTCATTTCTAAGAAACAGGATGTTTTATATAATGTCTAAAATTATATATGAGGGGAGGGTGGGAAGTACCTTTATTTTACAAAAGCAACTTCTGAGTAGTACTGGAACCAAAAACAGCTCTTGAGCATTATTGGGAAGGGGAGGAATTGGGGGGGAAGGGGATCTGGTTTTTGTAGTGGCAGCATCATCCTAGTATATTAGTACCATTAACTGGTACTCATTTATTGTTATTCACTGCAATAAAACAAATAGCTTTCTGGCAAATACACAGAAGCAAGTTTGAATAGTTTTCCTTGTAACTCTTAGTGTATATTCTTTTGCAGAAAAAACAAGGGAAGCATGGCTGAACTCTTCAGACTAATTCGCAGGAGAGTATTAATCTCTAGGAAGCATAATAAACTCAGACTTTGATTTCCCTTTCCTTATTTATACAGACAGTCCAAGAAGCCCAGCAGAAAATGAGGAAAACAGAAGCCAGACAGGAAGCAATATACAGAATACGAAGTACAGCAGATCTTTCTAGCATTAGACAACCATATGGCTCTACAGAAACCATAGAATAACAGCCATCCTAATTATAGATCAGTGATGAAAGCAAGCTTAACCTTAACTCCATTAAAGCAGCAGCTGAGGAGATCTCTTCCCAATTGAAGAATGCAGTAGTGTATAAAGGATGCCCTGAGAGTCATCTAAAGATTCAGGATAGCAATCTGCATATGATCTTCAAACAGTTGTGCTGTCTTGATTTGCTTTTAACATGCACTAGCTTGGTTGCTATTCTCATCATGGTAATGGAGATCCTGAATCCTTGCCTTGGAGAATGTTTTCTTTAAGCAGTTGCTTATCTACTGTTCATGACAATTCTCTTTAATCTGCTGATGTGCCTTGTCTTCCCCCCCCGTATTACATCAGATAGCTAATTGAAGTGCTAGATATTCAAAGTTTAAGTTGTGAATAGCTTTGTGCATGAGACAGTTCCCTTTCTTGTAGGCTTTTCACTGGGACTAGTGATCGTCTTAGTGTCTGCAGTGAGTGAGCTGTACTGATGGTATTCCAGTATGGTAACTGACTTTCCTTTTGCAAGAATGAAGATCATTTGTCTCAGAGGAATTGGGGAAATGTACTGGTGGAAACTGTTATAAGATCTCTTCTGCTCCTGCAGTTATGAGCTGCCTTCTGCGTCTTTACTTTTATTCTCCACCCCAGGCAATGCTACAGGCTTGGAGTGGAGTGGCTGGAACATGGTGTAGAGGAAACAGACCTTGGGGTATTTGTCGATGCTTGGCTGAACATGAGCAAGCAGTGTGCCCAGGTGACCAAAAAGACCAGTGGCATCCTGGCTTGTATCAGAAATAGTGTTGCCAGCAGGAGTAGGGAAGTAATTGTCTCCCTGTATTTCCCACTTTGGTGATTCTATTATTTTCCTAACATACATAGAAATACTCTTAATCATTAATGGATGTTTCAATACCTCAGAGAACTACTGGAGTTTTTAGACCTCTGTCAGGAATATAGGGACTAACCTTCAGTTCTGGTGCAAGAGTTATCTCAAAAGCAATGTTACAGTCTGTATTTGTCTTTCAAAATGTAAAATAACGAGACATTTCCAAGGAAAAAGGGAAATTACTGAGGTTAATATACTATGAGATTAGTGTCTGCTAGAATTTAATAAAGGTGGGGCCTTGGACAGGGCTTTTGTACAGAGACTTTCTATGTACCAATGGAATCCTCACTGAGAAGAAAAATAATTCTTCTATGCTCTCATAACGCTTGCAGTGATAAAAAGAAGCTTATGAATATAAAAGGGTTAATATTCTGTGATTAGTATCACATGATGACACAATACATTTCAGCAGAATTGCACTTGACCTTTAAAAGAATTCTATAAACAGTGCCTGAAAAATGCTAATGGATGTTCAGGGGCAGAAAAAGCAAGGTTCATTAGAGGTTTGTACAAACATTGTGACACAGAAAACAAGTGAGCAACTGCTTGGTTGTGGAGGCCATTAGAATCTAAATCAGCCCGGATTTCAGGGACCTTAGGTGACAGTGCACTATGAGTGAATTGTTACAGTTTCTTTTACTCTTTTTTCATGTAGTTTTATTAATATTAAAATTAAAATTGTGAATCTGAGGAAGATTTTGTTATTGTGAGGACCTTGAGAGCACAGCTAGGCCTGCTGGCCCTATCACCTTCACCTGGTGCTTCTATTCACACCCTATGCCTTTGGCACAGGGGCTTCATTTTCTCTCTTCTCTTAGGATGATGGCTAATGGATTTAGAATCTTGTTTTAGGAGGACTTCACCTATTATATGAAATAAAATTAATTTTTCCATCCATCTTCAAAACAGTCTTCTTATTTGGAAATATGCCATGTTTTTTACAGTTCTATCTTCATGCACTCAGCTATACTGCTGCAGTTCAGTTACTAATATATCTGTATCAAGTTCACTTTCCAAGTCTCCTTTGCTCATTTGTAGATAACGTACTGCTTGGTTGTAAGATCATGCTTTTTCTCCTGCAGTGTAAATGTATACTTTGTAAGATAATGTGACTTGTTACCTGAATTTCTGGAAATTTTTCATTTAATACTCTAACCCAAACTGAGTTAAGACATTATCATTTGCTTACACATTATTGCTAAAACTTTCTCTGTGATAATTGTATTTTATTTGTATCAGAGGGACTTTTCATCTGATGTAATGCGTTTGGGAATACTTGTTAATAGCATTAGAATAAAAAAAATCTTTTTAAGATACGTGCATATAGGTTATAAATATATTTATATTACTATTCATACCACTGAGTCAATGAATACGTGTTCATGGCAAAACTGTAGCAAGTAGAAGGCTGTGTGTTTCTGAAATAGTGGGAAATAATAAAAAGGCAGCAGTGGATTTCTCTGGAGTTGTATCGTGCTAGAACCATTTTTAAAATTAAGGCACATTGGCTTGTGAGATGTCTTCAACATGAGAATAGCAGGAGCCAGAGTACTTAAAATCTATTGATTCTGACTGCTATATGACACTTCCTTTAAAAGAAAAAAAAAAAAAAAAGTCCTGTTGAAATGAAACTGGATTAGTTTTCTTCCAGATATATCCAAATTTTTTACTCAATGTTTTAGTAAAAGCACAAGACCTTTTTGAATCTCAGGTTAATTTGGATTTGCTTCTCGATCTTGTCCACACCTTTGGATGGCATCCCTTCCTTCTGTTGTATCAACAGTACCACTCAGAAACTTGCTGAGGGTGCGCTCAATCCTGCTGTTGAGGTTACTGATAAAGATGCTGAAGGGTACCAGTCCAAAAATGGATGTAAGTTGCAGGAGTATCTGTTCCACAGTCTTCTCAGGCACAGAGGTGAGGTTTGCTGGCCTGTGGTTCCATGGGTCTTCTTTTCTCCCTTCCTTAAAAATGGGAGTTAAAGTGGAGACTGCCAGTGGCATTATATGAAAAATTATTCCATAAACAATTCAGTAATGCCACAGTAAGTCCCTAAAAAGTAGGAAGGATGTACCCCTGGTTATTCATCTTATACAGTTCTCTCTTTTGCATAATTGGATTTTTTTTCTAATGCAATGGGACCTACTTACTTATGTGTTCTGCTGTACTACATGCTTTCTGGCATATGTGTTTAGCTTTGTCATTTAAATTTCAGTACATTTCTTCCAAAACATTGCTAACGTTACGAAACACGTCATTATGTTCATACTGAGCACTGTAGTTCCACAAGATCGGATCTCACAATTCCCATGCCTGAAAATCAGTTATAAGTGCAATCAGTGTAAGCAGTATTTCCCCTACCTCCTTGCCTTTCCCCTGACTACTACAAAAGAGGCTAATATAGTTCTACTTTTACTTTCCATTTTCTTCATCTGTGAGAGGAATTTCACATTTAGTTTCTGTGTTTCCTTGCTGGATTCTGTGATAAGTACTAGTTTCTGTAGTTACATGTATATTGGTGTGCCTTTGAGTTGTATGTGCTATGGGTCTTACTCCGCTATAATTTTAGCAATACCTGCAAAGAGCGGGCTACCTGAGAAGTATGCAGTCTGGCTTGTGAATCTTCTTATGTTACTACAGTTTCCACAGATCTTTATAACAACAACCAGAAGAACTGAGGAAATGATTTCTCTGAATTGGCCTGTGTATATGAAATAGTGAGAAAGGGTTCACTAGTTTTTATTTATCTTCATTGTATCATTGAATCTGAAGTTATTATACTGCTTGAAAGAATTTAAATTTGAAAAAATAATGCCTCTGAGGAGAAGTTTTTTTTGGCAGTGGACAAGTTCTCCCATTTTGCTGTAGTATAAAGCTCAGGTTTCTGTAGGAGGAAATGGTAGAAACTCACAAACTGAGTACTAATTTTGATTAAAAGAAACAAGTAAATGGAGAAGGGGAATAAAAAGAAACATACAGTTGCTCCTACAAACAGGTAGAAGGCTCATGTGGCGTTTGAACTTTCCAGCTTCCTACAACCAGAGATCATCTTAGATTTTAATCTCTGTCCCAGGAAACCTTTTCACAGAGTTGGAAGGCTCATTCTTTTTCCCTGTGGTTAAACCTCAGGAAGGAGAATGAACAGATCAAAATGCTGACAGGTCATGGCATCTGTCATCTTGGGTCAGCTGTTCCCTCTGCCTATGCAGATGGATGACTGCTGTTTTCTTTACTCTAGCAAAGAGACGAATGAATGCTAGTGTTGCCATCAGATGGACTGGAAACCTTAGCAGGCTACATTTGTAACTGTTTCCCAATTGCTTTGCTTAATCTATATTGAGAATGCAAATGCTAGAAGAGAAATGCAGGATGTAAACCTCAGCATGCATAGTGGAGTGAGCCTTATCTGACCCGCAGCTCATGAGTAGGCCCAGGTAAATAAGTTCTTTTGTGTTAAATGTATGTAGTATTTGTTGATAAACAATCTTTACTATGCCATATGTAAACATTGCTTCATTCTGACAATACAAGGTATCTCAAACGCTATTTAGTGGAAAATGTTGCTTTTGAGTTTCAGTATTTCTGATATCCCAGCACACAGTTTGGGGCAACTATTTGTGCAGGTGAGTCTATAGAAAATGTTCTCTAATTGGATTATACTCTTCCCCTACAAAATCCTGGACTCGTGATTACTTGCTGTGTTCCAACTCTCAATAATCTGAATGAGATGAGGCTGCTCAGCTCTACTCAAGGTTATGGCCAGTAATTGGAAAATCATCATCTGAAGTTGCACATTGTTAAATTCATTGCTGCTGGCCCATAATTAATAACATTCAGATGACCTCGCTCACTTCCTTTAATGAGTGATTTCACAACCAAAGCACTTGCAACTGCTTAGCATTTGAAAGATGTTAGTGTTCTGAACGTTTTGTGGGAGAAGACTTGAATAATTCCCCACAGGTTTTTTTAGAAATATTTTATTGTTGTTACTAAATCTGGTGTGGTCCATTTGCTTCATCATATTGCCTAAAACTGCAGCTTCATGTCACAAAAAGAAAAAAAAGTATTAAAGCTAGGTTAGCCCATCTCTGGACTTACGTGTAATGTTTCACTTGCTGGCAAATGCCATGTGGTTGATGTGTCTTCTGGAAAAAGTGTGTAGATTTTTTCAAAACTAATATAATGACTTAAAGTAGAAGTTACTTTGTAATTTCTGTTGACATGCAAACACTGTACATCTCTATATATCTTGGATGTACTGTGCATCTGAAAAACAACCAGTCAGCAAACTACTGGTAAAACCTGCAGGCTCTCCTGAATGTTAAATCTTATTTCCTATTTCTTGGGAAGGGAAAGTTCAATTCCAGGTTTTTAAAATTGAATCAGTCTTTACCCTTCAATGTGATGCTCTGATATACTGCTATGGGATCTTTCATATGTGATGAAGAATACTTTATCAGTAGACCTGGCAGATTCAAGTGTATTGTCATAAGGGAGATGTGATAGATGCATTTCCTTATATAGGAGATAGAAAAAATGGAATTCTCATTCATAACTGAATATTTTTTTTAACAAATGAAAGAAAATACACATTCATGCAAAGAGAAAGCAATTATACTCTTTAGATGCACAAAAGAAAAGATGTCTCTATAGCTTTAGTCTCTGGTGGTGACTTAAAAGTTTATGTAATAGTGCAGATGTACTCATCAGAGTATGCTCTATTGGAAGTTTGCTGTAGTGGAAGCTTAATTTTTTTTGTATAAATATTTTGTCTGATAGTCAGGTGTTTAAAATTGAGATGATGTTGACAAATCATTATTCTATAATTGGAATTAAGAGTTTTTATATGATCTCTTTATTTTCTAGCACTTCTGTAAGTATAGTACTGTTAATAGCTCATGAATGAGCGTGTGAGAGAGTGACTAAAGTGGGCAGGCAGTGCAGAACTGTACAGTTTCTGAATGTTTTAAGGCCATTTTATTTGTCCAGTCCACCTTATTTTATACCAGGATAAAATCAAGATCAAGCAAGCTTTTGCCCTTCTGCTCCACGGCAGGTTTCTGGCCTCCCTAAACTTGCCTTACAACCAGCCCAACCATTTGCAGTGAATAACATATTTTTTCTTGTTTCCTACTACATTTAGAAAGTAGTCCAACTTTGGTTGAGAGATCTCATTTGCAGGCAGTTTGTTATGGTCAGTTAACAAGCTCTTCCAGCATCTGTCTATCTTAATTCCATTCTGAAATCTATTGGCTTCAACTACTTCTTATGTTTTTGGTTTTCAGCACATTAGAGTCCCCATGTATTAACATAGTCATCAGAATGCAGTCTTCCTTGGTAAGGACTTTTTCCCTGAAAACTTTCTCTCTTGAGTTAGAATAATGCTAATGCAGAGTAGGCCTAGAGAAAGTTAACAGCATTGGAAGAATATAAAGAGGAAAGAATCCTGGATTTTGCTTCCTATTACTTTCTCCCATTCCAAATGTTGAAATAACTGAAGAATAAGAATCTAATCCCTGTTTATAAGTAAAGACCAGAGTTTTAAAGAATTCACTATCATAAAATGCAGCTTTGTTCCTCTTATGTTTCTGAAACCAATGTGTCGATTTAAACATTTTTGACTCATGGATTATGGAAGACTCCAGAGAAAGTCAGGGTGAATATGTAGGCCTATCAAGAATCACAATTTCCACAAAAAAAAAATCTACACAAATAAACATACTTTTACATAGGCACAAATGCAAATGGAGTCAAAATTGAGAATCAAAATGTAGCAAGGAGTGAGTATGTTGTGTGCAGGAAAGAAAGTGATGTTTCACAATTAGAAGTTGAAGTGAGCTATTAAGACATTTTATGTCTTATTTTTTTTTCTTCTGTATGATAATTCCTTGACAACATTTCCTCCCCGACAGGTAAAAACAAATTAATTGTATCAGACAACTCTGTCACAGTGAGATAACATGCCAGGTTTGAAGGTAAAATTTAAAAGTTAATTTTCCAGATTTGACTAATAAATTAGTCAGAAAGCTAGTTTTCATTTTGACACATTTTCTATTTTTTATACTTTGTATCATATCTAGTTGTAATGTAGAGATTCTTTCAACGCTGAGGAAATCATTTAATCTTCATGTTTGAGCTGCTATCTGAATGCATAACACTGCCCAGAAGACAAGTAAACTAGATAGGAAACTTTCTTATCTCAGTGTGATAGGTGGGGTTGCAGATTGAATAAGAAGTGTAATTCCTTGATTATATTCAGATGCTACACAAGCAGGCTTCAGTCCATTTGAATTGTGTTCAGAAATTCCCTAAAGCTTCCAGATCCCACGTCAAAGACATATGGCAGGTATTCTAGCAGTGTGCTTGCGCTGCCAAGAAAATCATCCTAGATGCTTGATGTACTACGCATGTAACTCTTGGACACAGTGAATCCATGATCACTAGAGATGTGATCACATCACAGCTCTTCTGTGGGCTAAGAGTGTGTAAAATAAAATACAGAAAAAAAAAATTAATCCCTTTTTCATCACTGAATTGCAGCTGAAATCTGAAAAACCAGTTGCTGTCAGCATAGGAGAAAAGCTTTATCTAATGAATAGTTCAGCTTTGGCAGTGTCAGCTTCCGGCATTAAAAAAAAAAAAAAACAAAAAACAAAATAAACAACAAAAAAATTTACTTGCATCTGTCCATCTGGAGCACATCTTTGGCAAGGAATGTTTGTTTGGCTTTTGCTCTTCTGTGATGCTTCTTAAAAATCTAGAAACTATTCATGAAGAATAGATGTTCTATTCTAGAACAGAAATTTCTTGTCAATATTAAATAATGATAATCTGAAAAGTAAGGGAAATCCCTGCTTAAAGTTGTCATCTCTCCTTGTTAGAATTATTAGCAGGATTTCAGAAGATTGTATATCTGTGATGCTAAGTACATCTTATGAAATACATCATTCAGCAATTTTACTGAGAGCTAAGAATACTCCACAGAAAATTTTAGTGAATGTTTGCTTGTTGTTCTTTCAAGATTCTTTGTATTGATTTATGGCAATGCTTGAGAGGGTAAATTCTGTTGAGCTTGGATGCTAGATTAGTCTAAATAATCAGGTGTTTAGATTACTAGCCTATAACGTCTGAAATGGAGGCTAGCCACAGGCTGATTTTTTTTTTTTCACTTTTCTTTTAGTAACCAATTTAAACAGTATTGAAAAAGGAAACAATAGCTCAGACTGAATTAATTTATTATCTTTATTGAGACGCATGTGTCATATGTGGATTCTGATCAGGAACGTTTCTATAGTTTTCCCTATGTGCTGATTTTCCTGTGTACAAAACATTAGGGAACTATTTTCCCTGAGTGATTTTTTTTTTGTGTGTGTGTGTGTGGTTAAGAGCATCTCTGGAGGTACAGAATGAGATTAGAACTAATTTAGAATCACTACAACTAAAGAAAATCTAGGTAAAATAAACATTAATTTTTAGTTATCTCCAGTTGTTTTGGAAAAGATGAAAATGCTTCCTTTCAAATTGAAAATTTGTTTGGTCTCTGGTCAAAACAAGAACTTTTTAGAAAATCTGAGGCTTCATAAATGGACATGGTACATGTTCTATCATTATAATTTGTGCTGGTAAATGTTTCCCACTACTTTTGTTGTTCAGCCAGAAAGCTGCATTTCTTCAGCCATCATGAGGGCAGAGTTGAGGTTAGGTCAAATGATGCGTGCAGAGTGTTTCTCAGCTGTTGTTTAAGCAAGCTTTAGCTATTTCTGTGGCTGATTTAGAGTTATTTGATCTATCTCAGTCTCTATAAATATAGCAAAAATGTAACTGTGATCAAGACTGAAAGCAAAATATACTGACCTGAGTTGCCTCTGTGCAAAAATAATGGTGTGGGGTAGGAAAGGATGGAAAGCAGGAACAATGAATTAAAGTATAAAGAACCTGATTCTTTATATCTGTTTGTTACATTGGCTTCCCCCTACTTCAGTAAACTTACTTCTTGTTTACAATGGTGTGTGAGATAGCAAAAGCAGTCTTCATATAATTGTGGGTAAAGCTAGAAGGAGCAATGATTAATATTTTCCACTTCTCAAAGTGGAACACAAACGAGTTAAATATATTACCATTTATTGGACTAAGAAAATGTTCAGATGGAGACTTTATAATTGTGATTTATTAAAATACACTCTTGCATGAGCAATGAACCCTTTGTCCTCTGCAGGGCTTGTGGCCTTTTGCTGTCAGGCGGAGAAGAAATAGTACAGCACTGTGGAAAGTTTTTTTTGCATGACAATTGTACTTTCTTCCATTTCTTCATGTGGATTTTCCCTCCCAAAGATTATTTACTGATGTTGCTATGTTTCAGCTATGAGATAGAGTTTTCATTTGTTGGAAAAGTGCTTTTTATAACTTCAGGGGAGCTTGGACACAAATAGTGTGAAAATAGGTTGTATAACACAGTTCTAATATAGTTTTAACTTATGGAAGAAAATATGCTTGAAAGACTCAGAAGCATATTTGAAACTCATTACAGAAATCAATGCTGTGAAATCAGGTATCTTCTAATGCAGCTGACTTTTTTACCATTCATTATCAATCTTAAGAGGAGGGATAAAGTTCCCATTATACTATTCAATTCATTTAGTGTTGTCCAGTCAATGACAGCATTCTTTTTGTTGTCTGTGCTTCATACCTCTTTCTAGATGAGGCATATTCCTCTTTTATTTTTAATAGTTTTAGAAAACTGTCTTTCATCCTTGTTCAAGGCTTTCCTTTGAAGTCTAGCGTCCTCTAGATGAAGTTTTCTGCAGTAACAATATTACGCTGGAGTCATTTTGACTTGTCATAATTATATACCACATAGTTCAAAATTTTTGCTTGCAGCTGCATTCTCAAATGTATCTAGAATCCACACTGAGCACAGAAATGTCAACTATAAGGAAGTATGATTCTATGTGTGGTGAAACTTGATTAAAAATAGCACACATCTTTTTAACTTCATTTTCTTTCTCTGCCTTCCTTGATTCCACAGATCTTCAAACAAGTCAATGCAAACAGCTTTCACTGAAAATGATTGCTAAATCATTAAGATGAAAAGGGGTGCTCCTCTGTCACTCTAAATTTCTTGTTATTTTAGTCATAGAAACCTTAAAAGAAAGCCTAGCCTTTTTTAATCAATTTCATTATTTTTAGTGGGAAATCGGTACAAATCAAATATGTTGAGGTATGAAAGAATTACAAGAAGTTACAGAAAGTTTCAGAAGTGAGTTCTACATAGGAAATTGTATGGTGCACACTGAAACAAGCTTATGGAATGAGGTAGAAGAAGATGAGATTTACCTGCTAGGTGTACCTGTGACCTCACACCGAGATGAACTTGGAAAGCTGCAGTAATCATCTGGAAAGGTGATTAACAAACAATGAGTCTGGCAGCAATAGGAGAAAAAAATGCATCCAGTGAGCACAGCAAGTCAAGCTGATGGCCTTGATCTGGCAGCATTATGTGTATTCATGACACCTTTGAGACTTCTGGGATTTATAGGAAATACGTAAATAAGGTGAACTGTCTGCAGAGTTGAGGCTAGGGGCCAAAGCATCTGTCCTCAATCTTATAATGCAGTGATGCAAAATAAATTACCTGAAAAATGATGGAACATTTAATTCCACTACTCAGCCTTTAATTCCTCAGTGTATTATCTGTAGACTGATTATGGTATATGCACCGAGTTTACTTAAACAGCTAATACAGCACATAAAATAAACTTTTCTAATATAGGAAATATATTTTAAGTGAGAACTAAACTCATTTTCTTTAATGATCTGGTTTATGTTTTCCACATGACCCAAATGATTAGGGCCAAGTGAAGTATATTTTTTTGTAATACTATTTGTAAAAGTCATGGCTTCAGCTTGCATAAACCTTGAATATCACTACAAATGAGGAAAAAGATTTTGGTTTTAAGCAGAAATTTTCCTTGTAAGGTTGAAGAAACTGCATAACAGTTTTAGTATATGACATTAATAACTAATCTTGACTTCTCTTGTTGATCTATAGAAGTTCATACAAAAAAAAAATTGAGGATTGTGTCTAGGGGTGACAATTATATAGCTTATTGTAGCTCATTAATATGAAGTTATCTGGTATCAGGTGCAAATCTACTTGAACATCAAGCCTGAAACAAATTTTAAGGTGGATTGTAAGTTAGACATCCATGGATTAAATTCTGATTCATTGAAGGATTCAAGCATATTATCTGGGAAGAAGCAAAATTTGAACGAGAAGCAGATATCTAGTGTGGTTCTATTGATGCACACTGTGACTGACATTCACTGTGAGAACTAAGGTTTATGAACAGAGAAATTAGTTCATTTTCTGGAACCAGTGTTGTAAAATGGGCTGCAACTGCTTAAATACACGAAGGCAGCTCAATATTCAAAGTTTAGCAGGATATGGAAAAATCAGCAGATACTTCCAGTGTGCTTGCTGCTACGTTTTTGTCAAACAGAATTGAAAATTTTGATTCAAAGTGAAATATAATTGGCTCAGATTAGTAGCATTTGTTCATTTTCAATCATCGGTTTTGATCAGGTTTTGACATTGTTGAGAATTATCTTCATTGGGCAAATTTAAACCCACATGAGAAATGCAAAGATATATTTCAGTTATTCTTCTCTTTGCTGTTTTTGAACCTGTGAGACTTCAATTTTCTGCTGGCTTCTTTATTCTTGCTACTGCGTTTTAGTGTGTATCAGGCTGGAGTTACTGATTTTTTTTTTTTTTTTTTCCCCTCACTACAGGCTTTTGCCAATCCTCATAATCTTTTTAAATTTTATGTCCACCTTCATCAGGTGCTGACTCTTCCCCATACTCTGTCACTTCAGTTATTCAGGGATGCACACTGTGAGCCAGTTCAATAGTTCTCTGCTATAGTCTGATGTTAAGAGCTTGTGAGGACATGAACTGCTCACAGTCATTTTTAGCAAACACTGATGGTTAAGAGCTGCTTTTCTGTTAGATGGTAAGAAAATCAATGCTTTTCATTTCTCCTCTTAATTTTAACCCAAACCCCAAAGGCTCTGCTTTGTGTTCCGAGTACACGTCCTTCAAAATATTAAATTTAGAAATCATCTGTGCATTTGGTTGGAAACCTAGTAGAATTCTTTCTGAACTGCATATCTCATTCAGTGGAATACATGGCCTGTAAACATTCTGTTAGACAACCTGCCTGGTCCCACAATTGAGAAAACGACAGTGGTCAGTGTAGAACTATCTTCTGCTTCTTCCTCTACGCAAAGAGGTTATCCCAGCCAATATAACCTGTCATTAGAAGATTTAATGTGAATTTGACACTAATTAGAACATTTATCCTTGATACCTTCACTACCTCATGTACTGTTACATAAACCTTTGAAGATAAGAAATGCTATATTAATTATTTAACATGGTCAGAACAAAAATGCTGATTAAAAGTTTGTGCTAACATGTGGTTTGTAACTGACTTTGGTCAACTCGCTTCCATTGTGTTTTGCAGGGTGCGTTCAAAGGTTTTTTTGCTGGGTTTGAAAACAAAAGCAGAGGGAAGATTTTACATCAGTTTTCTGCCTGAGCTCATTTAACTTGAACTAGTTCTTATTGAGTCAGCTTCTGTAAGCAAGCACTAGGTTTTGCTGGCATTATTCACTGTTCAAACTTAAATCTTGGTCCTGTTAATCTTAGTCCTCCTGCTTATTACTGAAACAAACAAACAAACAAAGCCACTAAGCTTTTCTATTAGAATATTTCACAAGTCAAGTGTAGTGTCTGCTTTCTTCCCCTGAACCTAAGGCTAAGAGGAAAAAAGGTTTTAATAAAAGATATTTGGCCTTTAATTTCCCATTATGAAAAGCATCTCTGTGAGGCATTTCTTTGTCGGAATCTGGATAGCCCTGATAGACCCTGAAAATTAACTTCCCTTAAACTTTAATACTACTGCCAAGCAGTTTAAGAACATTGTTGATTCAGAGGCTTATTAATTACTAGTATAGTCTTTGTAATTGCCTAGTCTAGAAATTGATGAACAAAGTCATTTCAGAAAGCAATCTATTTGAAATCTAATTTGTTGGCGAAATGAACCATATAAACAAAATGCCACTTGCAGTTTGACTGAAATGAGATGTGCTTAACGAGCCTATCATCATCTGTGATATTCATCATAATGGGTCGCAGTTACATAAAATGTTATAAATCTGAACCAATGCACATAAAGCAGAAATATAATATAGTATTCTGAAAAGAATAAAACATTAAACAGATGGTTGCCCCATGGAAACATCCTTAAATCTCACATGTTCTATTTGTTGACTTACAGGCAGAACATGCTGAAACTGAGTAGGTACAAAAATGAAGAAATGCATATGTCTTTCCCACGTTGCATTTTACCTTGGCATCCACGTTGGAGGTTGGAATTGAGAGGGTAGAGATCCTAAATTTGAACAGCAAAACACAGGTTCTTTTGAAGTAATTTGATATACAACTTTTCCTTATTTTTGTTTTATGAGTCCAGAACCAAAAATTTGAGGGGTAAACTTTAACACAGTGACAAACTTTCATACTTGAGGCAAAAATGAAGTATTTGCATGCAACGTGGTGAAACTTGAGGAAGCCTGAATATATGCCAGCATGAGAATGTTTATTCAGAATTAGTAGTGATGAATGAGAGTTATAAACAAAGCTATAAGTAAAAATGACAAGATGGTTGGATACAAACGAGGCACTCAAGAGTTGAAAGGGCTGATATGTGCCTGATAGTATGAAATCTAGTCTCTATTACTTCTGTTCTTAGCTAACCAGACATCATGTCTCCTCCTTCCGGACTTGTGACCCTGTCCTCCTCTGGAACATCTAAAACAAGAAATCTGCACTTTCTGCTATCCCATTTAATATCAAATGATTGGATGTCTCCCAGCAATCTTGTTTTAGATTTTTTTTTTATGAAAACATATCTAGACTTAAATATGAAAATACAAGTAAATAATGGGTGTGCAAAATACCGTGTAAGAAGAAACTTCTAACCTTAGTATGGTGCTCCAGTTCTGATAAGGAAGAGAAAATCAATGAGGTAGAAGGAAAAATATAAGCATCTCTACATAAATAGCTGCATGTGTATGCATGTGATGAATGCTTATACAGATGTGTATATATATAATTTGTACATGCCTTATGTATTCATAATATGTATGTAGGTATACACTTCTCTGGAAGAGAGGTGGGATTATCCTGCTGAAGTTGTTTACTGTTTTGTAGAAAGAAATGTTCCCCCACTGTACAAACTGCAAATAAAACATACAGTAATGAAATGCATTTTTTTAAATTAAAAATTAATAAATACAAAAAAGAGAAACCATAAGATTAGAGAGATTGTTTTTTTTCCAATTTTTGGATTGGAAAGCAAAGACCTGATTGTGATCTCTGTTAGAACAATAGGAATTCATTGGTTTCAATTCAATTATTCCAGATTGACAAAAGCGCATCATAGAGTAGAATCAATCCCCTAGTCACTGATGTGGTACCTGATGTTTTTTAAGATACGGAGCTTATTGATTTCTGCTGTTAGGGAAGGGTATCTCAGAGTAGCATGTGAGAGGGATGGACTAGTGAATTAACAATCTGTTTTGCAAAGATATCTTTCCACTCTACCCAGAAAAGTGTTTTAAGGAGCCCATAAATGTAGAAACATAAGGAAAATCTTATTTTGGCTGGAATTATTTTCACCTGTCTGCACTGACAAGAACAACAAACCAAATACTTCATGGAGATACGTAGCAAAGATAGATCTACTCTAGTCACATTAGGTCTGACAGAAAGCTGAAGGATCAATGCTGCTCTGCCTGCTGGGCCTTGAAGCTATCTTTTCCCACTTGTGCCCCCATGGAATGGAGGCTGATTACATCCGTCTGCTTGGGAGATGGATTTGATGCATGCTTTGGTGAGCTTCCCAAGCCCTGGCAGTTGAGACAAATTAAGATCTTTTCAATAGAGATAGTCCTCAGGGCTTTAGACAGACTTACACAGCAGACAGTGTCCCAGCCTGTGGCAGGGAGATTAGAACCAGGTGGTCTTTAATGTCCCTCCCATATCATTCCATGATTAGATTTAAAAATGAAGTGGGGACTGCAGCAGATATTTATAGGTGACCCATTAACACAGAATTCCCTGCCTTGTCCTCTCTGGAGACCAAATTAAGTTTTTTAACATACGACGAACAAAGCCAACCTTACCTATATAGGTAGCATTTGTTTGAAGGAAGTGTTAAGATTATCTTAGAATCTAATTTAATATGGAAGAGCACTCTGTATAATCAATAAACTTTTCATAAGAAAATTGATTTTAGGAAATCTAATGCAATCATTAGACAACTGTAATGATTTTTCTTTTCCCCAAATATTTTTTGTTTTAAGCAGAAGTAAACAAGTTTCTAAAAAAAGTCGTTGTACCTGGCTAATATTCCAATAAGAGGTCTGCTAACATGCAGTCCTGTTCAAAATGTACTTATGCACCTCTTTGCTAATTTACCTTTTTTGTACGATGTTAAAATGAAGATATTCCTTATGCGAAAACCTTGACTCAGTTTCAACAGATGTTAAATATATTCAGAGACCAGGAATAATTTTTTTTTTCCAAAGAAATAAACATTAAGTATGGACTAATAGTCTGTATTCATGCCTTTCTCTGGAATTCATTGGAATTACCAGTGTCTCGCATAGGAAAATGAAAAATGAGTTTAAAGATGGCTCATTTCTGTCAAGTGATGGTCTTTTACTATTATATCCTGAAGATCTGTGTGTTTTGCAGGTACAGCTGCAAATCCTCGAGGAAGATGACAGGCAGCTGGATGCTTAGCTGAATCCCAATCATAAATAAGTACAAATTTAAATAGTCTTAGCAGCATTTTCTCTCCTGATGTGTTTATTGCTTGTTGTAAGCAGCACTGCTTGGCTAATTCTGTAAATACTACATGGAAAAAATGAGAACTTAAGACTACCATATTTCTGCATTTCATTCTGGAATTAAGGCTTTACAAGAAGTAATAAGACAGTAAAGCAGAAACGGTCATGTTACACATCTCAAATGACCCTAGTAAGGGAAAACTAAGTAAAGGAATTTCCTAAAAGCAGGAACTTAATTAAACTCACTGCTGCACCTATCCTTCAAGTTCTCCAATTTTCAAGTAATAAATATGCTGAAGTGATTTCTTGCATGGACTGGTTTTGTAATCACAGCGACTATAGGAATAAACCGTTCTATTTAATCTTGCTAAGAGAAAGGGCACCAGTGGCGGGTAGGAAGTGGATCAGAAATACACTATCACTCTGCTACAGACAATTAATGCTTTTTCTAAAGTACATGAGAACAATTTATGTGCCTCAGCCCATCCTTTCCTAATTTAAAGTTTATGATCCTTGTAATATCAAGATATATGAATTTCAAGGATTATGCACGTCCTTGGATCAGATTTCTCAATAGTTAATGAAGTGTAACAATTAATTATAATAAATAATGCAAGTAGAAGTCATGACAAAAGACTGGATCTGTAGCTGAACAAAATGGACAAGGCTCTACTCAACTTATTTAGTATACAGAAGTATAAGAACAAGGATTTTTCTACAAAGAATTGTAGGTACATTTGGCATGAAAATGAGTAAAAGAAACTTGTATTTTCAGCGTCCATCCTTAGATTTCGATGAGGTTATACAGCATATCTGAGATAATTTTGTTCTCTGTCTAGTCCTAGCTCTAACATCTCATGCATGAAAGCAGTGCATGGTTCTTACTTTTTTTGCTTGGTAGTACTGGTCATGAAGTGAACTTTAGCATCCACTTTCTGTGTGATTTGTGTATGCCATGAGGTTGTTAGTGTAGTCATTAATCTTAGACTTAGATAATAATGACAGGGTTTCTCATGTGTATTAATGATACAAGAACTTTACAGACTGCCCATAATGTAAAGAAACCACACATCCTGTTACCATTTATTTTCTTTGCCTATTGTTTTGTACTTCTAGAAGACTTAGCCTTAATTAGACTTGACTGACCCATCTGTACATGTGAAGAAGGCCTGCAGAACTGCAGCACTGCAGTAGCAGTAATAACACATTTAAAAAAAAAAAAGCATTTACTTTCATTATTAACATACTTGAATTAAAAAAGTGTGAAAGATGCACACCAGAATTCTGGCTATTATTGTGTATTAGAATGCACTAATACCATGTGTATAAGAGTGAACAGATATGTCTGATATACCAGTGCTAGAAGAGAGGCTCCCTGGATTAAATCTTTATTTTGAGATATAGTTGGTGCCTAAATGGAATAATACTGATATTTAGTTTTCTTGTAGAATCAACTCTGGGATCAATATTCTCTCCCTCTGTATGGTAATAGCAAGCTTCAAGTAAGTATGAATCTGGATAAGAATTGAGTATGTGTTTTCTGGAGATCAAAAACTGTTTCTTAGCTTATTGCTAGTCCTTCCAATCCATTCAGCCTTACATCCCTTCCATTTTAGACTGTAACTAGAATAGAGGCACTTTCTTAGTTATAAGCAACCTGAATTTTTGCAAAGGATGTTATAAAACACCTGTTAATTTATCTTCGTCAACAGTACTTATTAATTGTTCATTTTCTAGTAATTCTTTACAGCTCTATGGAATATGAGCATTCTCTGGTTTATTCTAAGGTTTATTAGCCTAGGGTGTTCTGTTTGCTTTTTCTTCATACTTCTTGTGGAAGAACTGTGTGATGTGTAGAACGTGCATCTCACACTTGGAATTTGCACTTGCTAATTCTGGCTTACATACTGTTTTATTCTCAGTAACAAAACTGGCTAGATTATTTTCTTGTTCATCACTGTGTCATTTGTTAAATGGCTACTGCACTTCTTTGTGTTTTGATGCCATGGGAATTTTGGTATCTAGGGATGTGAACTGTTCTGTATTGATGGAGAGCATCGCTAACCTGCTCATAATCCACAGAGATAGACATTATACATCCAGCTTTTAAAGCTGGTAGTATTATATGTATACATAAATGTTTTAAATATAAAGAAAATAAAACTTGGGAGTTCCTTGTGAAGACATATATTGACCTTCTGGGACTAATATTCCAGGCCTTCTCTGCAAAATCACAGTCTATTGATCTCAAGTTTTCTCTTGAAGTCTGATTTTTCTCTTGCTAAAGAGCCGTTGTTGTTCTTTATTTATAGACTCTAGGGAAGGTCACAAGAATATAAACAGGTATAAAAAAGAAAAGAAAAAATACAATAACAACAAAAAAAACCAGTGTCAGTATTTGCTCATTGAAAATATAAGCAACAAACTACTGTGCTTCGAACTCCTGATTTCAAAGTAAGATTTTTGAGTGTCTTACATAAAAACAATTATATATACATCTTATATTTTTTAAAATGCAAACTATGAAACCAGATTTTCAGACTGTGTGTAGATAAGAGTAGCCAAAAATGACCTGAACTTAAAGCTGTTCAAGTCTATAACCACTATTAAGTCTGGTATGCGCAAACAAAAGTCTGCTTCCTTATTCCTTGGGAGGAATAACTGCATGCCATCTCAGTACAGGTTAGGGGATGACCTGCTGGAGATGAGCTCTGCACTGAAGGACCTGAGAGTCCTGGTGGGCAATGGGTTAGCCGTGAGCCAGCAGTGTGCCCTGGTGGCCAAGAAGGCCCATGGTATCCAGATTAAAAAGAGCATGGCTGGCAGGTCAAGGGAAGCGATCCTGCCCCTCTACTCTGTCCTGGTGAGGTCACATTTAGAATACTGTGTCCAGTTCTTGGTTCCTGTTAAAAAAAAGACAGGGATCTCCTAGAAACATTCCAGTGGAGGCCGAAAAATTAAAGGGCATGGAGCACCTCTCATATGAGGAAAGGCCAAGTAAACTGGGTCTGTTCAGCCTGGTGAAGAGAAAACTGAAAGGGGATCTGATTACTATTTATAGGTATCTAAAGGGATATGGGAGGCAAATGGATGAGGCTAGGTTTTCCTCAAAGCTGCATAGTGATAAGACAAGGAGTAATGGCCTGAAACGTGAACAGAGGTAGTTTTGTACTACCATGTGGAAGAACTTCTTCACAATATGGATGATAGAGCACTGGAACAGGTTGCCTAGCGAGGTTGTGGAGTCTCTTTCTAAGGAGACTCATCTGGATATATCTACCTGTGTGCCCTATTGTATGGTACCTGCGTTAACAGGTGGGTTGGACTCAGTGATCTCTTGAGGTCCCTTCCAACCTCTGTGATTCTGAGATTTGTGAGGGACGTCTAAAGAAATATAGTTGTATTGCCTTCAGTTCATAACCAGTGTAATCTTTAGCTGCTGCTTAAGAGTATTATACACTCATGTAATATTTGAGAGTTGGATAATTTAATTTCTTTGAGTCTCTTTAAGTATTCTTTCTGTATTCTTTACGCTGTAGCACTTAAATTTATACTGATTTTTAAATAGCAGTGTACTTCCTAAGGTACTACATAAAGGGGAAGAAATGGTAGCCTATTTTGTACTGGACTGTATACCTTGAAAAAGTTTGTACTGTGCTGTAAGTTAATGTTTCATGTTTTGCACACTTTGTATTCACATACTGTGGTACACATACATCTTCATCCATACATATATGTATGTTTATTAAAGTTCAACGAATGACTCAGTAGCAAAACCAGGAAAAGAACCTGATGTCTCTTAATTTTAATGCCACTTCTCTCTTCATTGAACTGCATAAAATGACTTTGAGCTTAACTTCAATTTTTGATATTAAACAGGCAACACCGAACAGGATTATTCAGTCTAAATTAGATCCGATTCCCTAATCCGTACAGCCTTTAGATACTCTTGCATTAATGACCAGTTGCACTTTTACCCGCAAAGATGATTCAGAGTGTACGGGTATTCAACGCTCGTAAACTTTTCATAACAGAGAGAAGGGACAAATCTAATAAAAAAAAAAATTAACATAGGAAAGAGGGTATTCTTTTTCCTGATTCTCTTAGTCATTTCTGTTCCAGGATATATTTCTGACTTGATATAATACAAGACAAAATATAGATTCTATGTCATCTGATAGGCTCTGTTTGCACTCTGTTTTCTTTAAAAACATGTTCCAAGTTTTCTGAAGTGGTTTGGCTGATGTACCTATAATGTTATTGTGAAATCTGTTCTTCACCATACTGTAGCATCTAAAGCATGTAAGTGAATGCATTTAGCAGATAAGTAGATGTTCAGAGCTGATTATACAACAACATGATTTCATAAGGCACTATTGGAAAGTAACCTTTTTATCCCAGTTGTTCATACATTCATAATTTAGCTTGCTTTTGGTACAAATGCTAATGCTTGTCATTACTTATCTGACATGGTAAGAATATTTAGGATCTGAATGGATCTGTGTGTATGTTCTAGCTAACCTTGAGGTTAGGTTGTTTGGAATTTTTAATTATACTTCTGGAAGCTCTTTTATAAATATTAGTTTTAGTAAATTGATTTCCCACAAAGCAAGTCTTTTCTTGTTCTGTTTGATTATCAATCAGTTTTTGCTAACATAGGCAAGTGAAATTTTTCTTTTCCCACATTATTCTTTATTTTGAGTTAAGGTTGCATACAGAGATTTCTGCCACTTAATTCTCTGCTAACGTAGGCCATTATATCAAATGGTTTAGCTATCCACACATTGAGTTGATGAGAAATCCATTGTAATCTTTAGAAGGCTATAGTGTTCTGTAATCAAAGGTTGCTATTTCAATATTTGTCATAACATCCAGTTGAAATAAGCATTTGGCTAAATTTTTTGCCTTTCTTAAATAGTTTTTTTTTTTTTTTTTAAATAAAGGAGTCTGGATGTTGCCCTTGTCCTAGACACATGGTAATTACAGCATGTGTAGAAGAACTAAATTTGCTTATTTGCAGCTAGCATGACTGATGATGGCAGAATAGATATTTTATAATTACTCAGGGGTTGCTGGCAAGATTGTGCAGTCTGTATTGAGTCCCATGCTGCTTTGTTGTCATGACGCTGTTTTCAGGGTTAAGTGTTCACAGCCGAAGGAGATATTCTGTATGTGTAAATGAGAATGGGCAACGGGACACAAACCTTGTAGATTATTTATATTTAGTGAGGGAAAAAAAGAGTTAACTTTTTATTGTTTTCTGCTTCTATTCACAGATAAAAATATAAAAACTGAATGAAGTCTATCTAGTTTTGAATTTTGCAGTTTTGTTTCATGTCAGCTTGAAGTATAGGACAAACTCTTTGAAAACTGTATTAAATGCAGTGGAAAAACAGTGAGAATATAAAGATTCAAGAATAGCTTTTACCTAACAGTAAATTAGTTATATTGCCTGATATATGAGGAGGAAAGAACACAATGGGAAGGGCTGAAATTAGTGGGACTTGAAGGTTTAACAGTGCTGAACATGGAGTGACCAGATCTTCAGATGAATAACAGGGATATACAAGAATAACAAGAATGGACTTGGTCTGTGGTGAGAGCTGATTTGGGAGTAGATAGTAATGTTTATGTGGAGAGATACAAGAAGCTGAGTTATGAGATGAGGAATAAAAGAATTTCTTTTATAACCTTCCTCAGCCATCTTCTCATTCCTTTTCACTTCTTGCCTTTTTGTATAGAAACTAAATTACGTTAATGAAAGGAGAGAACATGCTGTCTTTCTTCTGGCTTCCTTTTAATATTCTACTTACATAGTTTTCATTATGGCAGTATTTCCTAGTTCAAGCTCTTCCCTGTTAGTTTTATTTGGGTCCAGTGGCTTTTCACGTTGTAAAGGCTTTTATTCCTATTACTCTGAATTCAATCTCTCCCCAAGTTTTCCATTAAAACCTTCCTGACTAGGTTTGTTTCTTTGTCATTTTTCCTTACAGCGATCAATTGTACTTTGATTCTCTCCTTGGCTTAGCTGTGATTGTTCATTCCTTGTCCACCCACTCACTTGCTTTAATTTTCTCCTCATGCTAACAATCACCCACATACATGGTTTTCTTTCTTTCACCATTCTGTCTCTTTTCTGTTTGACTCAGTCACCTAATTCATGCCTTATTTTGCCTCACACTTGCAATTGCTCGTTTAGTCCAATTTAGGAATCTAGGGGAAATGTGAAGAGAGGATATATAAAAAGAATGCATAAAGAGCAAGAAGTAATAGAAGGACTGTGAAATGGGCAGAAGTGAACTACTGAAATTAATGTCGTCAGAAGAGACAAGAGAGAAAACCTGCTAGAGTGAGAAATTATTGGTGGGTCAGGAAAGTACAGCTACCATTGGTGTGAGCAAGAGCAGATGATAGAAAGGAGAGTTTTGGAAAGGTAGCTGGGTGGGATGAAAACTTGTGAGCACCAGAGGAGTCCCCAGGTGTTTTCTGTTCATGCAGATTGTATTTTTGAGCATACAGAATCTTGGAGCTCTACTGAAACAGATCATACTACACAACAACACTGAAGGATTATTCCTAATTCTTCCTGCAGTTTTAACTTATAGCCTATAGTCATCATCTCTTTTTGTATCACAAAACAGGCTTTATTAGTTTTCATCTTGCATGCTAGCAAGTGATGATGTCCAAATAGCAATGTATGGTGTCCAAATATACATAAAACTGAAGATACAGAAAACTGCAGTGAAATACATTTAATTAGTAGGCATTAAATAGAGAAAACCTTTCTATATTCTCTAAATATACATAACAAACTGATAAGAAGAATAAAATTCCCTTTAAAATACAAGTAAACTGCATTGCAAAACTAAACTGAGTCGAATAGAACTGTTAGGTTATATTTCAAATTTATCAATTTTTTCTACAGTTACTAAAGCATAAAATTATATTTTAAAATGGCCTGGGTATTTATATTCTGTTTTATGTTAACTTCCTGCAGGACAGTATTGCATGTAAAACTATGACCACGAGATGGCAGAATTCCCATTCAGTCCTGAGAAATTTGTAACTGGATGGTACATGTTAAAAAAGCTTATCACAAACTTTATTTTCATTGATATAACGCTCTTCTGATTCAAATTTCCATTTAATTTTGCAAAATGCAGGAGTTTATGAGAAGGCTGCATTTGTGTTTCAACTGCCTTGCAAGTTTTTGAGCCATTCTATAGTGTCATTTTTTTCTAACCCGTATTAATCTCTTATAAATCTTATTTTAAAACATAAATGTATTTACTCAGAATAAGGGATATTAGCCATCCTCCTCCTAATTTAATGAAGAATAGTGCAGAACTTACATAAATTTTCTGAAATTTACAGAAAATGTTAACCAAAAGATTTCCCATGGATGCTGTCCTGCGCAGTTTCATGATTATTAATGAATTTCCATTCTCCTACTCTCATCTAGACCTTTTGTTTTGTACAGTGGAGAATCAAAGATGCCTTCCTTTGACTTTTTTTTTTTTTTTTCAAAACAACATCTCTTTTAGAGCATATTTTATCAAGATGGAATTTTTAGAGTTTGCTGTTAACTGACCTCTGTAAAGGGAAGCAAGGTTGGCAAATCTACAGATTCTGGGGATGAGAAACAGCATTGTGAGTCTCACCTTCATAGTTTGTAGAAATATGGACTTCTGGGAAAGTTGCTTAGAAAAAGATTGCTGAATGATAACAAAATGCTCCAAATATTTATAATTTTCAATCTAGTTGTTTTAAAGGCATAAATTTGTGTGTGTGTGATTTGATTAATGAGCTTTTATTTAGTTATTTTTTTAGTGGTATGGCTTAAAATTCTTATTAGACATCAGTAAGAATTCTGTCAATGAATGTCAACGGTTTACGGGC
>VXAB01005875.1:0-38493 GCA_013399175.1 Odontophorus gujanensis | reverse complement strand
CCCCCCAAGTTGAGTAATAGAACTATTGTTCTATAGAGAAGTGTCAGTGGAACATTTGGTATACTCTTCCATCTGCAACTGTTTTATCTGAAAGGACAACTATTGCATTTTAGCCTAATTTGGAAGTAAGTTTTTAGCAAAATTAACCTGAAGAGCAATGTTCCAAATGACGTAAAAACAAACAAACAGAAGAACAACAAGCCAACAGAAAGAAACAATATACCCAAACAAAAAAGACAAAACAAACCTTTCTTCAGTGGCTGAGAAAACAGGTTGAGCAAAGCCTGCAAGTGAAACCAGAAAAAGTAACTTGAGCAAAATCAATTTTTACTACTAGTGGAGCATACGGAACAGAGCACTAACTACAAAGAGGAGAAAGACACTCTTCCCTTGGTCATTTGATGGGGGGAATCAGAAAAAATACTCTAGAAAAGAACACCCTTAGCACAGTCTAGGTAGCACAGGATTAAAAAAAAAAAGAGTCTTGTAATGACTTTACATATGTTTGACAAAAAAAAGTGTACACTCAAGGAGAAATAGCTCAGGAAGTAATTTTAAATATGAAAATGAAAACCAATTTTGATCAAACAAACAGGCCTTTGCAAAAAGTGTTCTGCAGAAATCAGTTGAAATACATTTTGATTGTCCTCTTGGCCATGAATAGAAGTCTTCTGGTAAGACACAAGTTCAGCCACAAATGCAGGACAGGACTTCTTACCTTTGAAAGGCTTTGGAAAACCAACGAGCATTTTCCAAATACTCAGATGATTATGAAAAGTGCGAAAGGCCTGCTTATCCTGGCTTGTTTGTTCTTCAGAGAAGTGCTAGATCAGTGTTAATAACGGAGGAATTTATCTTATGATACTCTATCTCAAAGAGTGTTCTACAGAGGGGAAGAACGTTTTCCTGCCCCTTACCTAATGGCATCAGCTCTTCTATTGCTTGGCAACTGGCTCATTCTAACTCTCTGTTTTCCCTCCCCATCTGCAGACGTATCTTGCCATAATGGAGCTGAAACAGGCAGTTTCATCCCTAATCCTGTTGGTTGTGATATGCCTCACAGATTAGATTCCCAATAGCATTTTATTTTACGATCCTTATCTGTTAGACGCTGTCGAAGCCAACTTGGGGGAAAACATTAAAGAGGAAGAAAACTCAAGTGATGCTAAGAAGAGAGTTCTGGATCTGAAGAAAAAAAGCATAACCAATGGGTATAAAAATTGAAGACTTCTCAGTAAGTCTGGTTCACCCATTAAGAGAGTTATATCATCTACATTACACAGTCTGGTGACAGAATCAGACTGGTCCTTTGGGCATAAAATTTTCCATTTCTTCTGTGATAATAACTCTGATCTTCCTGTTTATCATTTCTGATTTTATCTCATCTCAGAACATTTGATTAATCTTAGATTTCTGGAGGAAGCTTCGCATAAGGCAGGACACAGCCTCAGACTGAATGATTCAATATTTCTGTTCAGCTATACAGCACAACACAGGAGGATCACTGTTGCAGTGAGCTCTACCGAGGTGCAGAGCAAGCAGGCTTCCCTTACATATCCCAGGAAAGCTGTATACCTGGGCTGTTATGAGAAAGAATGATAAATGTGACCCTAGGAACTCTTATCAATGAAAACCAGAATATCAGAGCTTACTTCTGCATTATATTTACTCTTGCTTGTAAAGCTACTGAATAGAATAAATAATTTTCAGCTTACACAATTGTATCTCCAAACTTAAAACCCAGTAAGTCTTGGTCACAGCTCTCCTTGCCTGTTAACTACCAAGAACTAGCCATTGCCATCTTTAATATTTGGAATTAAAATATTAAAGCTGCTATTAAAATAATAAATATCACAAAATACATTTCTCCTAAAAGATTAAGTGATAATTTCTCTGCCTTATTTCTCCTGATGGTGGAGAAATTCAGCATGAAATGCCAAATTCTTTTTGACTCAATTCAGTTTTTGCATTTGGCTTACAGAATGAGATTTGTCTTGGTAACTTGCCATCCAATTTCATTTCCCCAGATGCTACTAGAAGCTTTTAAGCTTGAACTCTTGTTCATGTACTTAAACTTTCTGCAGTGTCATAATATCCAACTTCTCTCAGATGAAATATCATTACCTTCCACATCCATAAGAAATTTTAAAATCAATAATTAATAATACTGAGATGATGAGAAAAGACAAGTTCCTCAGTACTCATTAACCTGGAACAGATCTAAATTCCTTTAATTGTTTTAAACTGTGAAGAAGATGGAGTATCAACCCTATAACTATCTGGGAAGATTTTTCAACCAACTTTCATTTATATTCACACAGTTATTGATCAATTTTTCAGCAGGAACACATGGTAGTTTTAGAAGGCCCAAGGAAAAAAATAATTCTCTGACAACTTCAGAGCATTATCATAGAGAAAGAAGTCAGAGCACTTCCTCTAGCTTCTCAAATCATGTCTGAAGCAAAAATGCCCTCCTCACCCTGTTGTGGAGGTTCTATGCTTTACTTACCAGAAACAGCCCTCGTACATGTGCACGTGAGGAAAACATCTGTAAAGGATAAATTTACTATTAAACTGACTGATTACTACGTAAGTATAAAGCAAAGGATTTTCTTTTCCTTCATCCTAAGACCAATCTCTAACAGGCCAGTGATAATGGCTGCTAAAGTAAAGGCTAGCAAACCTCTTCATAACCGTCCTGTCTTTCCATTAAGAAATGGCAACAGCCAGATCTGCCTTGTGCTAGACACTGTTGTGAGCAGGGTAGAGGACCTGTGCTGAGATTCAGTCTTTTCCTCTCTACATCTCCCTTTGCAGCAATCCACTTTTCTCACTTGACAAAGCAACAGTCCAGAAGGGGATAATACAGAGCTGTGGTAATAAAAACCAGAAAGCATGTCTTTTCACAGGCTTCTTCAGAAAGGATAGCGTAAAGAAGTTGGGTGAGGAGCATGAAGTTATTTCCTAGAAATTCACTTGCACCCTGTGCATCCAGGATGAAGAGAAGAAGGAACATGACTTGGTGTATGGAGTGGTAACAGCCCCTGTTCCTACTGCTGTTGCTTATCAAGTCTCAAACTTCCCTCAAAAGGCTGCTATAAAGAAGGAAATGAAAATCTGAGACAAAACTGATACTGAATCCCCCCCCCCACTAGGAAAACAACAGTTTTTGTTGTTGTAATTTTGGTGGTTTTTTGTTTTGTTTTTTATTAGAATTGATACACTGAAGAGAACTGTTGAGTCAACAGGAAAAAGTGAGCGTTTTGCTATTACAACACACGGGAAAAAAACAGAACAACCATAGGATAGCATTGGGACTAACAGTTCATCATGTAACCCAGAAACACATTTTCAACATATTACTGTTTGTTGTTTTATGACACTTTTTGCATTTAAAATGGTAGCATCAAGTAAGATGAGAAGTTTCGTTCACACTGTTTCCTGATATCTGGATTATTAAAGATAAGTGACCAAGCAGAAGGAGCATATTCTTCTCCCTGGAAGGTTTGCACCAGATATTCTTGTCCATTTGGATATACAGTTTAATAACAGAGAGGCCATGCTGCTACAGTTTGGTTTTTATGACTGAAAAAAAAAATAAAAAAAAAACCAACAAACAAACTTGCACTGATTTAGCAGAAGAAAATGTCTACGTTTGAAAGATAATAACAAAAGAATCCAAACTATTCCAAGCCATAAACCAAGTCTCTGTACCAGAATTCCATTATGTGAGGTTTAATGAGAATTTTCTCATAAATGAACAATCAAACCTAAAGTACAACTGAATCAAGATTTGTAGAGGAGTTACATTATATTTCCCACTTGTTAAAATACACATATATATAACAATTTTTAAAAGACACAAAACGATACAGCAGTCCTCTGTTTCTCAACCCACCCACATTACTCACTGCTGGGTACTTTGCAAGTACTAAAAATACTCATCACTTCGACACTAGACTTCCACTCTTGAGAGCCAAGGGAACTGGGATTGTTTCACTAGACATTCATTTTCAAAACAACAAGGTTCCTGTCTCTTCTCCTCCTTCAACATCCTGGCAGGATAACAGGCAACAGAAGATCACAAGCACTCCCACTTGGGCCATCCTTTCCTCAGCATCACCAGTTTCCTCTTTTCAGTTTACAGTAGAAAGGACATTAGAAGTCTGTAAGCTGCCATTATTTCATCTAGAACACAGCAACAGCTATGTGGTTTTTTCCTCATTTTCCTAGCAAGGCAGCACTGAAAAGAACGGCAAGGAATCTTGAAGCAAATTCTGCAGACTGTGCGTTTCAATCAACTACAGTATCTTCTACATGATTGTACAGAATTGGAACAGGTTTTCAGCACCAGTGAACAACTTTTAAACACCTGAGCTTCAAACTTAGGACAATTTGAATAATTTACACAAGAATTAGGGATGTGAGTTAATGATCAGCACAAGACAAAACTGCTTTGCTTGTCAAAACTCTGCCAGGCACACTTTCAGTCATGTCAGTCGTCTGTGGGGACAAAGCACTTTCTTGCTAACCCTGCAACATCAGAAAAGCTAATAGGAATTTTAGATGTAGTCTGTCCTTTGAACCAACAGCACTGCTGTGCAAATTTCCATTGGTTACACTTGAAGTAACGCAGCTAAATCTATGGGGTTGTACTGTTGCTATGAAGGGTAAAATGCAGTTAGATTAGGGGTGTATTAATAATGATTAAAACAACTCATCCTCATTTCCAGAACAAGGAGTGAATTTAAAAGGCTGGAGGATGGAAAATTTCAATGCACAAAGTTTTTATCCAGTTTAGCCAGCAGTAACAAGTTTTACAACCATACAGTCAACAATAGAATGCACCACCAGGACTCAGCTTTCTTTACATTTTGCAGGTGGGTAAACTTTAAGGTTTATATATATATATATATATATATTCTTGGCTAAGTCACTTCTTAATTTCTTTACTCAGGTTGTATTGGTGATTATCTAAGCTGGAAGGAACAGAAATGGAAAAGTTCAAAGGACGAATACCAGGAGGAAAATAAATAAATAAAGAGAACAGCTTATCTACTTTAGGCTTGAAATAAAGCCAGAAACAGCACAGAAGAATAACAAAAAGCTTCAGACAATCTAAGTGGCATGAGCTCAAGCAAAGTGGGAGCTGCTTCTCTGCTCTTCTTCTCATTGTAGAAGTCAAAGCCGTATCTGACTCAAAGACAGAGAAACCTTCAGGTAGTTAACTTTTTTTCCTCTGAGCCTCTGCCTCAAGGACCCTAGATGGGCCATTATGGCCGCGCCCTCCCAGCGGTATAATGTTGATGACACGCGTATTAGGTACCACAGGAGTTTGCATCTAATACTACTACACAGACATTTGGGGTTTACTCTCTGTAATCCATAGGTCAAGCCCCGTAGATGAGTTCTGAAAAACAGGAGCATACCGATTACTGTATCTACCAGTTCAGGCAAAGCAGCCGGAGCATATTTCCAGTAGAGATCCAATCTCCCCAAAGCACTTCTGAAATAGCCTGTAGAAAGTCTAAGGCAGCTGCATTTTCTCTCCTATTCCCCATCCAAAGCTTGTTCTCCAGCTGACTGAGGGAATGAGCCAGAGTTTTTTCCACCAATATAAACCTATCACCGAAAAAAGTAACAAAGTAAAAATAAATTTCATTTCTTTAATGTTGTTTAAGGTTTGTGGTCCCAGGCAGGCTATAGGTGCTGAGCAAAGGTAGATATAGAAGAACCTGCAATACCCTAATGCACCATGTCCTCCAGGGGAGGAAGCCTTCCCCCTAGACTGCAATATTAGCACTCCAGAGTCACATGCCTCCTTTTGCTTTATCAAACCAATTGCATGACTAAAAGGAAATACCTCAACTGCTCAGGAAGAGATGCCTCATTTATGTTAGAAGCCAGGACCGTGGAAACTGCTGTTTGGAAAAAACAGTAGAGTACCAAAATATGCATTAAGAGTAAGTAGTAGTCTTGCACATAAAGACAATTCTCTGGAGACGGGAGCAACTAGGTTATATCTCAGGCAATTACAACAAAGATTAAAGATAGCAGAATAAAACACAGAAATCCAAACGGGAAAACAGAAAACAGGATGCACAACAGCTGTGAGCTTCACTTTCAACCACTTTGGCTCTCTTCATTTACTCTGCAAATTGCCGGCAAAACGAAAAAAAAAAGGTCTCCTGTAAGCAAAAAGCTGCACTGATAAAAACTGATTTCCGTGAGCTGCCCTGTTCAGGGTAAATAATAAATAAATAAATAAATACAAACACTTATCTATATCTTCCACCTTCTAGAAATCCCTGAAGTTAATCAGAACAAAGTTACTGCCTGATCAAATACTCTTAAGAAAGCATCACCTCATGGACAGGAGACTGTTGGGATTTCAGACAGCACTTCATATACCAGCCCTGCTCACTGGTGCCTCTCTGAGGCTGATTAAGTAGTAGAAAATGAAATGCAGCTCACAATGCACACAAAATCATACAGATAGAGACTATTTGGAAGCTTCCTATTGCACTGAATAACAAGTAGAATTGCAAGTCCATATCTGTATGCCCTGCATATCTATTTAAAGCTCATCCATTTTTTCTTGTGCAGTTTGGAAGAGCTGCAGCCACTTGCTCAGACAGAGGGTTTCAGTCTTGGCAGGAGTCTCAGGGCACTCTCCCGGCTCTAGCTCATTGCCGCTGTGCTGGCAGTGTGCAGCCGCTCTGTGCGGCTGTATTTTTCCCTACCGTTTGTCAGTACACGCGCTCTGGGCTTCCCACTGCCATCTGGCAATCAGTATGAGATCACAGCTCCAGATCCCAGGAGAAAGGCACCACAAGACAAGGTCACAGATAAAACAATATCAGAATACACAAACCTTTGTGTAGCTGCACCACACGCTGTTTGACATTCCTGTGACCCATTTTTTACTTTTCTGTAGCAATTCAATCAGCAATTTTGCTACAGTAGATAAGCATGAGATGAATTTTTCACAGTTGTTTACTGATATCACAGAACCACACTGCACAGGAATTCATGCAGGTCCTAATGCTAGCCAGTTCAATTGTGCTTTATCTTTGGCAGGTGATTTCACTGCACGTTAAGACCAACATGCGTAGTATATTCCCTTTGTTGAGAAATCAAATTGCTGATATTTCCTCATTGCTTATAGCCTAATCTGCTCATATTTCTTCCAGTATTTAAAGGACACTGATTTCTCTTAGTATTTGCACTAATATATTTATTTTGCACCCTCAAATTTTGCACAAAATTACAAAACCATTCAGTTCATTGGAATCTCTGGGCATCAATTTATAGGGATGATCTATGAGTAACGATGAAACTGACAAACCACAAAGAGATTATGGCATCCTCCATTTGCACCAATCTGGTATAAGCACCTGGAGGGTAGGACAGCTCAGTGTCAGACTATCTGGGCCTTACTAAGGGGCAACTAAACCACCAGAAAGTTGGACTGAGAATTTTAAGTCACTGAGACAAATATGCATAATAACATGCTTTAGAAACAACATCTCATCTAGACTCACACGTGTTTCATATTACATTTTCTTTAATCAACTCTAGAAGAGAGAAAAAAAACAACTTCACAAATGAAATTTTTCTCATTGGTTCAGTCAGCTATTTCAGCTTTAGATGCTATGACTTCCATATCAGAAGAAACCCAACACAATTTTGATTGCTACAGAATGGAAGAAAGCAATGGAGTTTCCTTACCATGTGCATGCAGCACACGCAGAATTATTCACAATTTCCAAGCCCCTAAGACAATTTTTTCTCTAAATAATTTTCAGTGAAGCTCCGTGCAGTTTATTCCATAAACAAAATGGATCGGTCTACTTTTTATCCAGTGTAATGGCAAATTCAGATGAGAAAGCCAAGTATCTTTAAACATGTCAAGCAATTTCACTCCTAAATGTTGTGTACTCATGGAAACTATTACTGTACGATATGGCTGAAGTGTTTTCCTGGTTGAATACATTTTTTCTTATAGTTAGTGGTCAGATTCAATTTCTAGTTCACTGTCCCTCCAAGAGTAACAGGCCCATCATGATGGTAAAATACCTGCAGTTCTGTCACTCTTTGGAATAAACAATTTTCCTTGTGCACTTTGTTAGCACTTACTTATAAAAAAAACTATATATGTTGAGTCTCTCAGCAATTTCAAGAAGGCATTTCAGAACCAAGACCAACATTTTTCTCCTATCCTTACTTTTTAAAAGGACTGACTCAAAACAAACTCAGTGAAGACTGTATAACCAAATAAACACATCTGAATTAAAAGCAGAAATAAAGTTGAAACCACAAGATGCAAAACCCCTTTGAACTTCAGAGATGCTCAAAGTTCTAATAAATATGGTCTAACACATTTTCTAAAAGATGAATCTATGTCAAAACTCAAATGAAACCAGCAACAACCTAAGCATACTTCTTTGAATTATTGCCAGTACTGAGACGGCTCATTCGGTGTGCATTTAATTCAGGTACTGCAACATTATCAGTGTAAATCACTATTCACATAGACACATAGGGTATAATTCTGGTGCTATGAGTTACAGTTGAAAACAGAAGTCAAAAAGAGATAGGGAGAGAGTTTCTGCTGGCTAATGTTATCACGTCTTCACTGCTGCCACAGTTTGTCCAGTGTATAATGCCAGACAGTGAAGCCAGAAGAATTCCTCGCAGCCAAGAGGTGGCAAAAGGAATTTTTACAGTTTCAAGTGTAGTGGGCTTCATTTTACTTTGTATTTCCACAGGAAAATAACCAAGATTTGATTACATGTATATAAACACAACTAACACATTTTACTACAAAAGAGGGTACTCTAAAGAATATTTCCCAAACCACAGTATTCAATTAAAGGTCAAGTGCATTAGCAATACAGTTAGCAGCTAGGGACAGACAGCAGGAATATTTTCACGTGTTTCATCATTGTCCTGAAGCAGGTAGAAAGGACAGTTGTGATAACCAAGGAAAAGTGAGACAAGTGAGAATTAATTGGAAAAGAACTATACTTAAAGACTAAAAGTTTTCAGCCCTGTAGCCATGTTAAATAAGAAATAGACCCAAAACACCCTTTTAGTCAGCAGTGTTATTCTCCCTGAGGCTAAAAGGCAATACTTCTCACACATGTAAAGGCATTTAGCTGCCTAAATTCATTTTCACACTGAAAGTGAGTTGAAAACTCAGGTAAGGTACTTTGAGAAGCCAGTATAAGGCTCATAATCTTTAACTGGACATCAGAACTTGTTGTAACAGTGCTGTACTTACGTTGTTAGTATTCAGACCCTTTAGGTAATAAGATGCTACTTAGCCAATTCTCTTGTGGGAAACACATTTGCTGTTTAGGTATTCCAAACCCATTTTATGGTGTAAAGAACAGACCACGCTTAGCGTCCCTTTGTGAGCATCATCTGATTGCAAGCAGTTTTTCCCCCTTACAATTACTCCAGAGATATTTTGTGTTAATCTTGAGGAACAGCTTCCTGGAACCAAAAGCTTATTCAAGAGCCTCACTTTTCACAGAAGCACAGAATTATTTGCAGTGGAAAAGATACTCAAGATCATCAAGTTCAATCACCAATGAACCTAAGTTCAATCACAGTCCTATCTCTAAACCCTGTCCTCTAAAACCACATCCACATACCTAAAGGGACAGGAATTTGGCCACATTCCTGAGCAGCTTGTTCCAGTATTTAACACTCTTCATGAATGAATTCTTCATAACATACAGCCTAAATTTCCCCTTGTGCTTGAGACCATTTCCTCACCTTCCATCACTGATCACCGGGGAAAAGACACTAATATTCCCCTCAATGCATCTTTCTTCCTGGTAGTTCATGTTCTGAAGGCTCCTCCATGGAAGAACTCTTGCCACTGTCTGTAGTCATGCAGAAAATCTCAAACACATTCATTCAGTGCACTTTTTTTTTTGGTGTTTTATATATATATATATATACACGTATATATGAGCACATGGCTTTGCAAGCCTGGTGTACTTCCCATCCCTCCCCTCCCCCCAGCATTTGGCAACTCTCCTAGATAATATTTTCCAGGTCACCTAACATGGCAGTAGAAGAGCAAAGTGACAGCTGACAGTCCTACGTACAGACTTCACCTGAACTTCTAAAAATAAATAAAAATATGCATGCTTTCGTCCCTACATCTTCACCATTAAGATACTGCAAATTAAACAAAGCAGTTGAATATTATTTAGTACAAACAATATACTGCATGCTCGTATACAGCACATATGGATTGTTCTCTAGCCACTTTAACTTTGTTCTACAAAAATAAATAGGCAGCATTACTAAACCAATAGAAAATATGTCCCTCTACTGTCAATAGCATTCCCCTAAAATAGCACAGAACATACAGTTTTCCATTTCACAACAGAATATAACTGAGCAATTAAAACATTCAATGGATATTTCATTGGTCTTCTAAAAATTAAGATAAATTAATATAAAATGTGCAATAAAGCTGCACTATGTCAAATTCCATTGAAGCAAGACAGGAGCTGAAGTTAGTCAAGTTGCTTGTTGACGCTATTTTAAAAAATTACAAGCATAAACTAACATCAGTAAAAGTGTTTGTTCTCCACAGCGAGAAATTATCTACCAATCTCCTTGCGATGTTTTCTACTATCTTGCTGTGTTGTTATCCTTCCACACTGTACTCAAAGCTTTAGGGTAATTTTTTTCTTTTTTTTTTTTTTTTGTAAAGCAACGCGTATGCTTCCACGAATAAATTTATCTCTAAAACAGAAATGAGATTTCTGTATATGTTATCAGAAACTCACCTGTTAACTTCATGCTTGCAAGTTTATATGACATATCAGCAGCCACTCGCTGTGGATACTATTGTCAATTAAAATTGCAGTCCTGGAAGCTATGAAACTACAAATGTAAGCACTAATTTGATCTGCTTACTGATATGAAACCCATTTTTACGTAACCATGAGCAAAGAAATATTGATTCATTGTTCATGAATTATATTTTCACTGTGAAATCTGAAGTTACAGTTTTCAGCCTGGAACAAATTAAGATATTAAACAGCAAGAACAGCTCTTTTGAATTTAGAAATATCAAAGAACAGACTGTTACAAGGTGAGAATAGCATCCTTTATTTATTCTTATATTGACAGTGTTTAGATATGCTTTCACTTCTAAGTGTCTCAAACTACCAAATGTGTCTCATTAGAAACAAGATTAAAGCCATTTCCAAAACTAGGGGATACTTCTATATCCTGTATTTCATGTAAATTAGCTTTTTGGCTTTAATGGTATGACCAGGGAGATAAGCGCTAATGTTAGGCATTAATCTAAGGAATGAACAAGAAAAATGAACCTGAAATTAATAAGAAAAAACAATAATAAGTAAGAGTCAAAATATTCTATTGGTCTGAGCGTCATGCAGTTCGAATCTTCTACCATGTCTCTCTAGAAATTAAAGTATGAATAACAAAAGTAATTTTCACATTGATTTTCTGCTTATCAGGAAGGGAGGAAAACAGAAATTAAAAATAGAATGAGATTCTGTCAACAGGATAAAATACAGTTAGGATAGAGACTCTACATCACGAGTTGGTCCATGAAACATAAAAAAACGACAAGGTACAAGAGAAGTCCATCAGTAGCAACACCCAATTTTTCCTTCCATTTAACACACACATGACAAATTCATGACAGCAGCAGCTGCTACCCTTCAGGAACAGCAGCATACTAAAGGTTGTTTGCACACAGTAAGTAGCTACAATGGTGCTTTTACTGTAGAAGTAATCCCTTATATGCCCATAGTAAAACATGGTGCCTAGACAGAAATCCAGTTTTTACAACTGACAACGTGTGTAACCCTGTCATTGCCTCTTCCCATCAAACACCTTCACTGACGGCATCCACACCAAATAACACAAAGGTAGATAAAGTGTCTCCAAGTGAATACTGGTTTGCAGCATACCTGACAGCCCCTAGAAGAGTTCTGCTTTACTTGTGCAAGAGGATGTGCTCAAGTCTTCTCCTGAAGACAGACAGACAAACATCACAGGAATGGCATGATCCCATGAGCAAAGGGGACACCTGGAACTGTCCTTTATCACAAAAGCTGGACTGCCTTCAGGTCAGCACTAAAGAAGCTTCAGCAAAACGCATTTGGCTCTGTAAAGTGCTTCCAAGATCTTAGATACAGCCAGGGAAATTGGTCCTCCACTGTTTCTCATCCAAACAAGCAAATAATAAAAAGGATAATAATAATAATTAAAAAAAAAACCCTGCAGCTAAGCACCTCATTTATTGCTTCATTTCATCATTTGACCCTTAAAAGCATAACTTTAGATAACAACCTCTTAACTCTTTTCCCTCAGTTATTCTTCTGTTACAGCCCATCCTCACAAGTTAATGCGTTTTTTCTTTTCTTTCACAGAATCATCAAGGTTGGAAAAGACCTACAAGATCATCCAGTCCAACCTTTTTAATGGTCTATCAAATCATGCTGCCATATCCATTGATTTGACACCTTTAACTGTAGCCATAAACCTTAGTTTAATTTCCATCCTGTCCTCATCAGAAAAACAGACAGGCTATTCACAGTGGGAAAAACTAGTGGCTCATCAAGGCTGATTAAAATACGTACACTGCCAGCTTCCCCCAGGAAGCCTTATGATCTGAAAGTAAGTCACAGATAGCATAACACAACACACTGCAATGAAATAAAAACTTGGGCTTTAAGTAGCTGTTTAGGTACTGAATTCTACGCTCAATTAAATGTCTTATGCAACTTCACCTTTCACTTATCCTTGCCCTAAAAATCATGTTATTCAACAATACATACTGAAAATAATCATGTTTTTGTATTTCGTGGTGTTTTTTGTTTGTTTTTACTGGTACTTTCCAAGCAACAAAGGCACTGAGAAGGGAAACTAATCAATAACGTTTACTTTTATGCTTTCAGAATCAGAGATCAATTGAACATAATTGAATTTTATGCGGTGATCCTGTACTTTCAGAACAGAAATTTCAGTTCCATAGCCTAGAAAATCTTTAGCCAAAGTTATAGTTATGAAAGAAAGATAGGAAGAAAAGAGAGAAATGGTTAGAATAAAAGTGTTCATTCTCAAAACGGAAACTACTATGTTTCATCTTTTTATAAGAATGCCATTTCAAAACTTACATAAAATTCGTCCTGCTGAAAAAACTTCTACTCCTCAAGGAATTGAAGAGGAAAAGACACAGAAAACACAAACATGTTAGGGCTTATTTTCATACTCTCCAAGCTACAGCAGCTGATACAGTGAAATAGATAACACCATGATGGAGAAAGACGTGTACAAAAATCAAGAAAATGTTCAGAAAGGCACGTGAAGGGCTTGATAACATAGCAGTGTTGCAACCCTAGGTAAATACATAGTTCCTTGGAGATCATATATTGCTTAAAAATGTCACATTTATCTAAACTGGACTAAGGTTGAGGCAGACTCTGAGAATCAGATGTTGGGTGCTAGACGGTCACTTCATTGTTCACAATAAATTTCAGATGCATTGGAAAACAAACTCCATTAGATGTAAAACAAAGAAAGAAATTACTTAATAACAGCAACACTGAGTAAAGCATTAGGTCACTTCTGAAGTTTCCTTATGATCATGAATTTTTTAGGCAATGTATATATGTATATGCCTACCTGTGCAACCTGGTCTAGGGAACCTGCTTCGGCAGGGGGGTTGGACTCAATCTCTAGGGTCCCTTCCAAACCCTACAATTCTGTGATTCTGTGTGATATGTATTCTGTTTCCTACAGATACAAATATCACTGAAATAATCAGTGAAACCCAGTAATTCAGTTGATCTGTGTAGTCATTTTCTGTTCAGAAATAATGAAGTTTATCATTACCAAATGAAAACCAGCATGACAGAAATTTTCCTTTCCAGAATGCAACAAATTAAAATTTCACAAAAGCAAAATCTAACATGATTTTTTTCCCCCCGATCAATCCACCTTGAAAGATGTTCTACATTACTTGCCATTGGTAACAAGTGCATGATAATCGAGAATGCTGGCATGTTTTCACAGACTTCTCTGCATCCATGGACTCACGCCCAGTTTTAAATTGTCTTGCATCCTAATTACAAGGGTACCAAGTATTGCAATCAAAGAGAATCTATGATAAAATGTAATCATTTAAAGCTGGCCTTGCTTCCCTGATTGTATTTAGTTTCTGTAAGTCCTGTGACATCGCCAGGAACATATGTCATGGGATAAGGCCTGCTTATGGAATCATTTTCTCAGGGACATTTCTTAAACAGCTATTTCATTTTTGTTTATTGCTAATGCCACATACAGAGTCAGCTATAATTAATCCTGCAAACACTGAGCATGGATAGAAATAAAGTTTTCTGATCTCATTCATTCACTAAGCAGTACTGATTACCTGAATTTCCTTCTGATCTCATCAAGGTGCTTAATTTTCTTTGTGGAAGGAGTATATCAGAAAATATCATTTGAAGATCTCTGTCTCTTCCTTGCAAACACAGTCTCACATATCTCACAAATCCCACTCCCATCCCCTACACTTCCATCTCCTGCTTCTTTTGCAAGACCCATTCCACAAACCAGTCTGAACTACTATTTTCCAGCTAGTAGAAGCAAAGGCAAAGACCACCAACAAAAAACATCCAGCATAGTTCCAAACACTGGCTGAGGAAAATTCTCCTTTGACTAAAACCTAGAGAGGTGGTACTCTGGTAACGGTGAGAAGGAGTAAGAAAAAGAACTTGTTGCACAGTGTCATGGAAAGAGACCTTTCCTACTTTTTTTTTTGTTTTTAATTATTATATATATATTATTTTTTTCCACAGAGTGATGAATCCAAAGAGCTAAAAATTCTACAGTATTTCCCAATGTGATACTGTTTTGCACAGAACTCAGACACTAGCAGGAGCATCCCTCAGACACTTACTGCCCAGTAGCAGCCACTCTGGTTCCACACATCTTCCTGCATTTTATTCCCTCAAGTAGACAAGTAGCAGAAGCAGGTGCACCATTATCAGATCTGGTGCTAGCACCCAAGGCAGAAGTGTCTGACACGCATAGTTGCTGTTCTCTTTTTCCTCAGGCAGGGCACACCAATGGCACTGCTATTACTGATGGGGGAAAACACGGGGTGTAAAGACGGAACTTGCTTTTCAATTCTGCTTCTCCTTTTGCATCATGTAGCAAAAATGTGGTTTGACACTGATGCCAGCGTTTCCTGTATTTAATCTAGAGACTAATTTTAAACTAATGTTTCTAAGCAGGGAGAAACTAGAAGTTCCCCACATGCAATAAAAGGAAAATATCTTTTTTTCACTGGATAGCAGTTTCAAGCCTCTTGCACTGCAAATACAATTTATCTACATTTGGGGAGCAAGCTGCCAGACTTGGCAATACCCCATCTCCACTTGTAGTTTCCCTTTTAGCTACCTCTTTTATGCGGTCCAAGCAAAAAGAAAAGTTTCTCCTGTTTAAGGCATTCCCTTCAGATTAAAGATGTCAGAGTGAAGAGAGGAATGCGCTCTTGAGTGAGCAGCACCAACACTGACTGCAAGCTGAAGGGAGAGTCCTTAGGAGAAAAGACAGAAGAGGGACAAGGAAGAATTAAGGTTAAAGATGCATTTTCTGAAGTACCTGATGGCTACGACAGCCACAAGTCACACTTGCAACAGAAGGAACATCAGGACACAGTTTGAGAGCAGCAAGACTGAATACAGGTTTCCTACAGATGTGTGTTTCACATCTAAATTTCTTAATATATAAAAGCAAAATCCACAGTTGATGATTTCCCTGTGGTTGAAGCATTTATATATACGCTGACTGCACATGGCTTTCACTACTCTAATACTCAGTTTAGTGTCAACACCATCCACCTTCTCCATCCAAATACCTATTTTCACATGACTCCTAATTTTTTTTTCTATTCCAACTCAAGTGCTGGGTTAAAATTGTTCAACAGAATCAGTAGTTAGTAAGCAAAAGATGTAAAACAACAAAGTATGTCTGTCTAAGATATAGTTCCTCAGGAATCCAGTGTCAATAAATTAAAAACAAAAAGCTACCCATCTATACAGACTACAGAGTAGCTAATGCCCCCATCTACTAAATAGCTCACGATCACTAAGTTCCACAAAATCCCTTCCAAACATTTCTAAGCATTCATTTCGCAGGTGGGAAACTGAAGCAGCATGGATATTCCCAAGGATAGAGAACACTAGTCACTGCCAGGAGTAAAAGCTGGAAATCACTATCTCCAAATCTGTTCTAAGATGGTTAGCACGCATCTTTTTTTTTTCTTCTACAATTCTGCTGACAATACCAAGAGTTACATTTTCAACCATTGCAGGAGTCCACTAAGGTCATCATTTACCAGCCTCCTGGTGTTCTCACATATCTAGAAGATTCTGGCCTGACTTCCAAGAGGTCAGAATTTTCTGTTAGACTTAATGAGCAACAAAGGCCAGATAATAACTACATTCAGCGAAGAAAATGTTCTGAAGCTATTCCCAAAAGAAATTCTTCATAAAAGGGTCATCTAAAATGGCGCTTCCCCACATTAGTCCATTATCACTAGGCTTTAAGTTGTCCCTAAACTGCACAGAACACTACCAGTTCTCTTAAAAATAAATAAAAAACCTCCATATCTACCTCTAACTTTTCCTTTCTCCATATTATCAACCTTTCCTGAAGTGCTCTCTGGCTTTTAACAGAGACTGTATCCAACAGTATAATTGCCCACTGACAAGCACCTCACTAGAGACGTATCTCACCCCCCACCAGCTGATGCCCTGTCAACAACCAAGACACAACTGCCCCAGAGCCAACTCCCCACAGCTTTATGGTCTTCTGTGTGGTGTCAGGTGGAATTATGCCAAGGGTTATTCCATCCATGTACCTGTCCTGCCTGAAGAATACATCTTTTCTAAAGGCCTAACCTATCTGTTTCAAGTTTGTTGCAGGGCTCCCCGTAGCTTCATGCATTTACTCACTGGAGTGCTGCAAGACACATACCTTGTCTCCTTTCAAAGAAGCTCAATGGAGAACCAGTTTACATGCACAGACAATTGTCACATCACATAATTCACAATAACAGTGTGGCCTACAGGTCTTCCTCATGTCAATGAACAAACACAGCCATCAAACTTGCTATGCTGGTAGGCCTACAGGAGGTTTCAAACTGTGCAGAGCTATAAGAGCAGCAGCAGCTTTTGAACTGTCAAATTGCTCCCATTAAACACATACTGACTGGAAAGGAGCAGGATCCACACAGAACAAAGCCCTTCCACACCAAACCCAGTCACAAGCCACTTCCATCTTTCCAAGGCATACAGACGCACCTAATATAGCATTTCCAGCTAAACTGGAAGGATAAAGGAAGGATAGGAGAGAGGCTAGCCAGATTCATTGCTAGCACGGGATGGGAAGAGATCTGAAAGGTAGAAATAAATAATCTGACAACCCTGTGTGCACAATTCAATTTTCTATGTTCCTCCCTCCAGCACTGCTAAGATCAGACATGAAGGGGAACACAGCTGTTTCAACCTGCCACCTCAGCCACCTCTAGCATCACAGGAAAACATGCTTAGAGCCTTTCTCCCTGCACAGTACTTCTTGTTTCCTTGTGACTAGTGGTCTCCTGACCTGCAGTCCCAGAGGCATCTTATTTCATCCTTCTTATCTTAACAACTTTGTAATTATGCTATTATATAAGCATATAACATCCTTGTGTGCAAGAAAAACAATATCTGCTAAGGGCAATGGAAAACTACAGTTTCCTTTAGGAAAGCTCTGAATTATTACAAGCTAATATTAGTTCAGGTGAGGTAGAAAGGGTGTATGACTTGCACGTGGAGCAGAATATTACAGGTACTCTGATGTTCACCTCCTTGGGTGAACATGTTGTACAGGTTAATCCTATCTGCTACAGAACATCCGTCTCATTCCCATACAGCATACTGTACATGAGGAGAGATTTAACCAATGTTAGCATCCACTAAGCTTTATGGGAAAAAAAAAAGAAGGAAATAGAGGTCTCCAACCTCTAGTGTGTTGTCTGTTTTCTACTTATCACTTGTGACCATAGCTGTATCTACTTTGGATGACTTTCAAATGGGAAGGCTCTGCCAGAGCTATTCTGCCAGGTTGTTAGCTGCAAATATCTGTTACAGAGCCAGAAAGTAGAAGAGAACAGTCAGCCCAAGGAGAAAAGACACAATAAAATGCAGAAGAGGATGACTTTGATAAGGAAGTGGAAACATAAAAACATTGGTTTTTTTTAATGTATTTGATGAAAAGACACTGTTTTCTATTCTTTTTTTTCATGTCCACATCAGGAAGGATGCTCTGAGGCCTAAGTCCCTGAATTAAGGACAAAGATAACTTGTTTATTTCTGTTTTCAACTCAGATAGCCTACCCACCTCCCCGACTCCTCTGCCTTGAGATCTGCAGCCACAAAACTTTCTCCCCTCCTTGGTATTCCACTTCTTGTGGAAAGCATTTCACAGAGGCACTCACTGCAGACACATAAGGGCTGACCTTTCCCACTACCTGGAGGAGCAGGGTAGGAGGCTGCAGGCCATGCTCACTATTCACCTGCTTCACTTACTCACAGGCATGCAGACGTACTATTGGACAACTATGGGCACATAGTTAAGATGCAGTCCCCAAGTGGAAAGCTACAGGCCTACCAAAGGCCTTCTTTTCTTGCTGTTTAGAAGGACTTTAACCCTCTTTAACATCTTCATCAACAACCTGAATGAAAGAATAGAGTCCACCCTCAACAAGTTTGCTGAGACGAGTAGCTGACACACCGGAAGGCTGTACTATCATTCAGTGAGACCTGGACAGGTTGGAAAGTTTGTCAGACAAGAAATTGACAAGGTTCAACAAGGGCAAGTGTAGAGACCTGCACCCAGGCAATAATAACTGCATTCATCAGTACAGGCTGGGGGCAGATCTGCTGGAAAGGAGTTCTGCAGAGAAGGACCTGTGTGTCCTAGTGGACAACAGGCTGACCATGAGCCAGCAGAGCGCTCCTGTTCCCAAGAAAGCCAATGGTATCCCGAGTGTATTTAGAAGAGTGGCCAGCGGGTCGAGTGACGTGATCCTCTTGCTATACTCCACCCTGGTGAGCCCACATCTGAAGTACTGTGTCCAGCTGTGGGCTCCCCAGTTCAAAGAAAGACAGGGAACTGCTGGAGAGAGTACAGTGGATGGCCACAAAGATGAGGAAGGTCCTGGAGCATCTCCCTTATGAGGAAAGGCTGAGAGATCTGGGACTGTTGAGCCTGGAGAAGAGAAGGCAGAGAATGGGGCCAGTCTCTTTTCACTGGTGCCCTGCAACAGGCACAAACTGGAACACAGGAAGTTCAATCTGAACATGGGTAAGAATTTATTATCCAGAATCCTGGAACAAGGTGCACAGAGAGGTTGTGGAGCTTCTTTCTCTGAAGATATTTAAAACCCAGCTGGACTCCTTCTGTGCAACCTATTCTAGGTGCTGGACTAGATGATCTCCAGAGATTCCTTTCAACACCTGAAATTCTGCGATTCCTTGACTAACCAGAAGCCTGCAGTCATTCCAGTGGACCAAGTATGAAGTCTCACATCCACTGTGTGGCAGTTACAACAACCTGACTAGACGAGATTCCAGGGAGTCCATGTCCCTTGATAGATTAGGCTTAGACAGCAGAAAACAGCTATCTTGTCTACTCATACAGGAGCTGTACATGCCTTGGTTACACACCATCTTCCAGGGCCCTCCAGCCAGCATTCACAGAGCACATGCATGAGTGATGCTATCACAACTAACTGACAGCTAGAAATTAAAGCATTACAGAGAAGTCAGAGCTCACTGCTGCACTACAATGTAGCTAGGAAAGGGCATGAGCTTTCTGCCCAAGGAAACACATTATTACAACTTACAAGCAGTCTGCTTATTTAAAAGCCTTTTGCGCATAGGATTTTTTTTTTTTGTACAGGTCATACTAAGAACTACGTGGTCATCACCACCTGTTCAACAGGTATAGTTTGACTCCTGCAAACTTATTCTCTCAGCCTACACATCACGCAGCCTCTAAGCATTGTTTTGACCATATACGAGGCTCCTTCCAATCTCCTAAATTGCCAGAGTCCAGCACACAACATAATTCTGAATACAGACTCGTGAGTACTAAAGAGAAGGGAACAATCACTTAATTTGACTTGCTGGCTATGATCTATCTGCCTGTATTTTTTCTGACCCATGTGAAGTCAGAAACAGTGCTTTTAAAACTTGCCAGTACTCACCATGTCTCACACAAGCTGTAGCTGAGAGTACTGCTATCATCTCTTAAGGCTGCCTCCTGCTCCACACATCATATCCTTTCTCTTCCCCCCAACCCCCCCCACCCCCTTTTCCTTCAGTTTGTTACTGTCTGACAGTACCTGGGCTAGCTTCCCCCTGTCAATATTCATCTCAGGCTCAACCTTTGGAAAATTTCAGTCAAAATGATTCAGCTATTTACAAGAAAACAAATGAAATACTGTATGTCAACCAATCTGAAAAAAAAAATAAATTGACAAGGCCTGCTTTGGGTCCAAAAAAAAAAAAACAAACTGAAAAAGCAAATAAAAACAAAACTTTTTCCTATCCTGCTGAGAGACTGCCAAAATCTGGGTGAGTTACAAGCCTTCAAAATGTCACAGTTCATGTATACTCAGATAAAACCTAGCAAGTAAAATCTCTGAGGGTTGTCTGAACTGGACACGCTTCATTTTCTTGCAAAGCTTAGTACTCCCTAGACTGCACAAACATAGAGCAGCTGGATACTGCTGCTATGGAGATCCACTTAGTAGCAGCTTCTGGTGAGGATGGGTTTGAGGTATTGCTCTTGTAGAGGCTGAGTTTTGAGTAAATAATCAGTGGAAACCTTTCTGTTCCTCTGTTTGGCAGGTCTGGAGGAGAAAAAAATGCCATGAACTCAAAAGAAGAAGAGTCCTGTGAGACAAAGTTTACAAGTTTGAGATGACAGGATGAAAGATAGTTAAGGATAGTTAAGCATAGTTCAGAAAAGTTAGGTTTTATTATCCAGACCTGTGAAATTCCTTAGTCATATTCTGACAGATGTAGCTGATTGTCAGATTTGGCTTGTAGCAACTTCTGCTGTGTCTCTTTGGTAAACAACTATATTTTCAGACTGCTTACAGCAGAAAGAGATGAGCCCGGCTTCTATTGGAAATAGAAAATGTTTATCCACCACCTGCTAGTAAGTCTTTTGTTACTTGAAATTTGTCTTTTGAGCTCCATAGAAAGCAAATGTTTTCTAAATGTATTTACAAATAATGATGCAGTTTTGATGCCTTAAAACATGCTTTCTCCAAAATAAATAACAGATTTTATCATTTGAATTGTCTTTTAAAAACGATTATAAAAAGGCTCAGATTGGAACACCCTAGAGAGAACAAGCTTCTCAGATCCCAGAGAAGCAGGCTGTAAAGCCCTTACTGCCAACAGGGAACAGCTACTCAGTTGCATAACCTTGTGAGCACTGCTATGAGCAATTCTTCAATGACAGGAATTAAGCTTTCATATGTCTAGTTCAGTATGGCACAAAATGGTCATCATCAGTAGAACATTTTCCCCATGACATTGTTCAAAATATACTGCAAACATCCATCTGGAAAGATCTCTCATACAAACAAAAGGACACTAGAAGCCATTTTGCTACAGCAAAAGTTAGACATTCATTTGGTGGAAAAGCATTTTTTTTTCCATGCCAGACTGCACTGGGAATTTTTATAGATACCTGGATCTAAACTCTTTTAAAGGCAACATGTATCAATTACCAGCAAAAACTGCCGGTCTGTCTTGCCTTGGACTAGAGGTGATTCAGGGAACAGGATACCCTAAGACCCCCACAAACTGTTGTCTCTTATAACAGAAGCCCAGTAGTGGAGAATCTGAAAGACAAGAGCATGCAAACAAGGATTTTCCAGCATCATCACTAAAACACTTCAAAGGGACTAATTTTTAGAGGTCTTCATCAGCTCTAGCAGAATTCTCTCGCGCATACTGGCAGTACTAATAAAAAGAAAAGATTTGTGAATTTTAGAACCAGAGAAGAACATTGCTAGCAATTTTGTCTGACCTAAATATATAAAATCACATCCAAATAAAATACTTTAGAAATAATACTATTAAGGTCACATAATCTAGCATTCAAAAGTCTTAAAATGGCAGTATTAAGGTTGCCTGTATGACCTTAATTCAGCCTCCCTCTGTGTAGCATTATGTGAGTGCACAGAATGGACAGGATTTCTTAAATAGGTACCTAATCAGCATCTACTTTCATCTTTTCTCAGCTGATATCTCCAGGGCAGCAGTAAGCACATACCACATGAACCTAGCCCCAGAAGTGCCTGTCATTTTATAGCTCATTACGGGCCTAGAGCAGAGTTTCAGTGACCCAAGCTGCAGCACTCACAGGGGGTTTAGAGACAGTATCTCAGTGTGGAGATCGAAGAAATGTGAAAGGCTTGGACCTGAATGTTTAGAGCTCTTTACAAAAGATGAGCGTCATTTGAAGAGTCTGTCCAACACTTAAAGTTTCTGCAACGTTTCTGGGAAAACAACTCAACGCAAAGTCTGCACAGTTAGATATCACAGTGTTTTATTTGTTTCAACAACACTCTACACAGACTAATATGCTTAAGTACTTTCAGATACATACTTCAGATTGCACAAAGCAAATACTAAACAAGATAAAAGGAGTCCACATTTGGGACCATCCAGCATTCCTCAGTATGTACTGCTCTGAGCCCAGGAAGTGGAGAAAAAGAATACTGTAGCTCATACAAGGGGCATAAGAGAACGCACTCCTGTAAAAGAACTGAATTTCTTTATTCCTTTTAAATGACTGGCTATTCCTTTGATTATTCAAAAGTTTCACATACAGTGTTAACATGATAGAGTCCTCATAAAGAACATATCTCTACTGCACAGCACTGTCATGCAGAGATACCTTAGTGACCAAGTCCGCAATTTAGAAATGTAAAAAGAAAATATATATATGTATATATATAAACTGCAATTACACACAATGAATGCCACTTCTTCTGGATACAGGTGCTGGCAAAGCTGGCACTGACTCTTTCCTAAGTTTGGAAGGTATAAGAAGGTACCATCCTTTCACTCCTTGCAGGTCCCATGGATCTAGACAGGTCATAATAATTAGCTTAACCACAGGGAGAACTATACCAGTGCTTTTTTCACAAAGCTATAAGAGTCTTTCTTGCCCTGAAGACTGGTTTCTGGACTGCAACTTCATGCAACCTAACCCTTCAGTTGCTGTGCTGAGGTTGGGTTCTGTGAAGACACTGACGACTCTGGACAGTTAATTCCTGGGGTAAGCCCGAAAGCAAAATAAAGTGACAGACTGCTTCCTGATCTGCTTTTCTAGGAAAATTATGCTTTACAATCAATTCTGTCCTTACACACTGACTATAAAATTAACTTATTAGCTGACTCAACTCCATTTTGCGTGAAGGATCGAGAATTGCCTCCAGCCCTTGTCCCTTTAACTCTAATTATCAAGTGTATACTAGATTAAATTCAGAATGAAGTAGCCAGGTCAGGCAATGTACTTAAAGTTTAATAGAAGTTAATGATTCATTGATCAAACTCATTTATGTCTAATTAAAGCTTTCCTGCATTATAAAAGACAAGGGGGAAGTTTCATAATGCAACTCACTCCTCTTCCGCACATGGCAGATTTGCTACAGAGCTGAATGGAAGACTTACAGCATCTGTATTTCATGAGTACATGGTTTGGTAATGACTCCATAGATTTAAAAGTATAATTATTTTAGATGACTTCACCAAGTGGATGTTGTTTATGCAGTGCTGCCAAATACAATACCAATAACCAGCTGCACACAGCCAGATTGTGAACCAAGCTTGTATGCAGCAGCACCACCACACAATAACAAAGCTCTGGAGCACAATAATAACCAGACCTGCATCTGCATCTCCAGCAGCAGCCTCACTGGAACAAGGCAGCAGTGACTCTGAGCCCAAGACAGTGAGGCTTCCCATTGGGCGTGGATTCCCTTCACCAAGTTGCTCATGCTTAAAAACTGGAAAACTGCCAAGCCATCTAAAGCACAACATAGATAGAACTCAGTGCTCAAGCTTAAATGAGAACGACAGGCAACCCACTGTAACACTAAGAATTTGTTTCTTCCTCCACAGACAGTCCCCTCTTGTTAAACACTTCCTCAACATTATCTTATACATTAATTCGTGATCACACTATAACATCTCTATTGAGAAGCTATCCACCAGAACGTTACTTGTGGAATATTTACTCAGTATGGGATAATTAAACAGGAATACCATGGTCTACTTACATAATCATCATTCAATTATAAGGTTTAAATTTTTATTATCCACATGAAAAAAAAAATTCTGTTTTACAATCTCAGGCTACTAGAGTACATAAAGAGCTTCCTCTTCTCTTGTAATTTGAAATGACTGAACTTTAACGTAACAGCTAGCCTTAAATCTTCATATGATGATTTTAAATTTACTTATTTATTTCTGATGCATAGGTCCACAAAATGGTATGATGGCAAAAATCACTTTGGAATGGGCAAATTAAGTATTATGTGATAATTTGCCCTCTTTCATAGTCTACCATCTTGTCCCTCCCAGGTATCCACCAAACACAGAATGAAACCATCTGGCCTTGTACGTTGATGGATAACCTATAAACTTTTTTGCATTGGAGAAAGTAACAGGCCTTCATGTAACAGAAAGATATGTTTTTTCCTCTTATATTCTATTCGCATGGTAATTCGCAAATCCATATTGGATGCCTAAGAACAATCTGTTGACTTATTTGTTCTGCTTCTTCCTTATTTAGCACACATTCCACTGTCTTCAAAATTACATTTCTACTTTGCATTTCTGATAATCCTTTTAATTTCCTTTAAGTAACATCTATGTTCACTTCACGTATGCAAGTCTAGCAGAAGCAGCAGCAAGCTTTGGTCTTTCATACTTTCTTAGTGGTAACTCCTCCTAACATTTTTTGCAGCCCTGGTACACCAGAAAAACATAGTAATGACCATTCTGCTAAATCATAGATGAAACAGACCTTCGGTAGCACCTCTTTTCACTTCCAGAATGAATGGTTTGTCATGTATTTTCTTTGCTCTAAGGCTTTATTAAAGAAAATTCCAAAACAGTTCTAACTCACAGTTTAACAGTGGCAAGTCACTACTCTTGTATGGTAATAACATACAGTTTATGTTTTATGGTAAATAGTACAGACCCACGTTGAATATATTAAGATCCATTCATTTAAGTTACACAGTTTGATACTTCATTTCTGATCTAAAATTCATTCTTTATCCTCAAAATTTCTGCCTTTTAAGAAGTCAGTCATTTCCCTGAAGTCCATGGAGGAGTCTGTAATGATGAGGCAGTTAGTATCATTCACAGTGGGAAAGGTCATTTCTGATATTTTTCCTCAAGGTCTGTTGAGAATGATGTTACTTTTTTTGCTACTTGGCCTACATATAATTTAACTTCAATTAAATCTAATGGTAATTGCAATTTAATTTCAGTTGCAATTAAATCAAAGATCTCCCAACAACAGTCAAGTTTGACCAGTATATGGGCCCTCTGGATTTCCAAAGGCAAGCTTTCATTCCAGAATGGACATACCTGGCACCTTTCACACCTGGGTGAAAATAAGTCCACAGTGATCTAGGAATTATGATTCAGCTGTCTTTACATATGCCACCACACTCAAATCATCTTGGTATTTCTAGTAACCTTGAAAGACAGGTGGGGCTTGTCCTAGTAGTTGTACAATGCAGGTAAAAAAAACCATGCATTAATAATTGTAAATCTTTATCTTGTAGATTGTTTCCAAATCCCTTTCCGTCTACTCTGCAACTTGCAGATAATTCTTTAATAAACCTAAAAATCAGAGGGAATCACACAAGGACACGATTTAGAATGATTTAGGGTGAAACACAGTCTGTAAGGATAAGATGCCAAAGAATGAAACAAAAAATGAGTTAAAACTAGCAAGGAACATAAAAGGCTTCAAAGAAAAAAGTTCAGTTTGCATCAGAAACAATTTATCACTTCAATCTTATTTACTGAATATAAGGAAAAGAATAGAAAATTTAGATGCTTAAGATATTGTGGAATTCATATATATACACCATGCAACACAGATAAGACCAAAATACTGACCCTTTCCATTCTCATTTTAGAATCACAGAATTGACATCACAGAGAACCAAAACATGGTCTAGAATCAGGAAAGGACTTCTAGAAAGAATGAAGGGAAGCTAGATATTTTCAACACAACTATACATCATGAAGTATATCTTACAGCATCTCAGGAACAATCTAAAGTTGTTTCTAATAATTCAGGTGACAAATGTGTCTCCAGGAAGCAAACAAGCAGTGCCTGCCTAAAATAACATTCCTATATATGTTATTCAAGTTACCTCCACTTAGAAGAATTCCATCAAGTTAAATCATTAAAACATTGATTGCAGTGCATACAGTAACTTTCTCAAAACAAAGAATCCATCAAAAAGTCTATGACATTTGAACAAATCTCTCCAAAGACAAAGTTTACTGTCTTCACTATTCTTAGCAAGTCCCCTAAACTGATTTGAAAATGTGATTTCAGCATGGTATCTCTCAAGAATGGTACTATGCCTCACTTCACCTTAGAAAGCCTATGTCACCTTGCTGAGTTGACAATTCAGCTGCATCTGCTGCCTCACTTTCCACATACTGCCATCTGAATTCTGGCTCCTCAACACTTAATTCAGCTAGAAGATGCCATTCAAGAACAAGGGGGCTTTAAATGCAGGAAGTTCCAATGCAGCTCTCCTTTAAGATAATACACGATGGAAGTTTAGAGCTGAGAATAACTTTGCATCGCTCAGCTTCTGATGTACTCTGGAACCTCCTAATGCTCTGGAAAACAATCAGTTCTTCAGTTCTCCATAAGGGGCAACTGAAAAAGAACCCCTGTGTTTAGAAAGTTACAGTACACAAAGCATAGAGCCTTTTTAATTCATTTTTAAGTCGATTTAGACAAATACCTGGAGAAGTTTCCATCAGGAAACCTGATCTCGGAGAAACAGGGAGTGCTGAATTCTTCAACATCCAGTGAATGGACGGTACATTCACTTATCTTCTCCCTTGCAGGAAATGCTAAAGTAATTAGGAGCACCATAAATCTGACTAAAAGAATCAGCATAAGTTGGCTTTAGCAAATAAAGAAGCATAGATTTTTTTCTGAAAAACTGAACTAGTAGGAAAAAATGTACCATGACTAAGTTCACATGGTTAAGACAAGCAGCAAAGTGAGACAGAAGAACTAGTTAATTACTCCTTAAACTTCTCAGTAACTCATTTCAATTCTTTGGAGCAATCACAAGGACTTGGCAAAACAGACTTCCCTGATTTAAACCCCTCTGTATTAGAGGAAGTGTAAAAAAAAATTGTACCCCTTAGGCTGTAGAAGCTTATCATCAGCTATAAGATGGCAGTGTAATGCAAGTACAGTAAGATACATTGGACAACAAGCAAGACAGCAAAACAGATGCTTCTTCCTGAACTTCAGGAAATATGAGATGCATTTTTAAGAGCAGAACAATAGGAAGAAAAAAGTATTCTGTAGAATGGATTGTCTTTGGAGTATGGCTGTTGAGCCAAACTGAGAAGCTATATTTTTAATTAAGATCTAGAACACAATTCAAAAACTGTGTTAAGCAGCAAATAAATAAATAATGGCAGCATTGGAAAGAAAAGACTGCCCCATCCCTCTCTCAGCAAAACTTCGTCTAAACTGGCTGAAATCAGCCACCAATTTATTGAGTCAGAAAAGTAGCCAAGTCACATAATTTCCTAGAAAACAAAACAAAACAGGGTTTTACGCAACTGTCACACTTCACTGCTAACTTCTTTCTTGAGTGACTGCAGTAAATAAAAATATGTACCTTGATCACCATTAAGGGAAGCAAGCAAATGTGTGGCATGATTATCATTCCAGCTCTCAGGCCAGATCATGTTGAAAATGGCAGGGCTGAGAGCCAAGAGCCACACACTCTCAGAAATGGGCTATTACTCTTAACGGACAACCTAGTAGTTCTTGCCAACTAGACTGACCTCTTTTAAGTACAGCCATGTTTGTGTACACACACTGTATGGCTTCTTGGACTTTCCCATAGAACTTCAAATCCTTACCATTGTCAGACAAAAAAATTGTTTCATCAGCCTGTTCAAGTGTGACAACTTCTGTGGCATCAATGTTCGAATCCTAGAAATAGTACTATTACACCTCTTTTAAAGATACTTCCTTTGATAAATTTAGTGAGAAATGAATTTTTTTTAATAGATTTTTATTTTGAAAACCTACCATCCATCATCTATATGAGGCCATTAGCAAATTCTAATATATCTGAAGTATTTTTTGAAAAATGCAATGGGTTTTAAGCCTAAATGAACGATCGCCCATGCAGTATGATCTCAAGCCCATTAATATTACCTACACTGTTGAAATAGATAGATACTGCATAAATAATAACCACTTGCATTCTCTTACTACGCCATAAAACTGAAGATCACATTAAGATTAAAAATCACAAAATTCTAAACGTTAATTATAGTACAACTGAGTTTGCCTGTTGTGTGTCTACAGATGCATGAAAAATGGATAAGATGTACACTATGACTTCTAACAAAGTTTCTAGAAACAGCTTTTTGCTCTGAGCAACAGATAGAGGAAGGAAGACACTTCCACTCACATTTAAGATCACAGATGATCACAAAGCCAACAGAAAGCTGAAAAAGAAAAACCAAGCCCATTAACTTCTTAATAACTTGAATTCTTTGTAGCTCCCTTAAAATAGGCATCCTTTAAATTTTTACTATGGAAAGGAAGAATAAATATTCTCATGCAAATTTCCAGCAAGATAAAAATCACAAGGATGGTTCAAGTCTGTTATTATTTGAGCCAAGTATCTGACATGATTAGAAATGTTGTAGACACAGACAAATCAAAAATCCTTTCAAAAGGACCGCATCATGACTGACCATCACAAAGCTGTGGGTGTGGGAAGATAGTGTGTGGTATATTAAGATGGAAAACAGAGAGAAAACAGATTTCATGGGAGTTGCCAGGAAATACTGAGAAAACCATTAGTGACATTGAAAAGTAGAATTTAAATTATAAGACTCCATATTAATTCAGAATATATTTCACCCCTCTGTAACTCAATGCGGAGAAAACATCCTTTCTTCTAGTCTTGTAATACCACCCATTTACATTCAGTCTTGCCGGATAAATATTGTTGAACAATAAAATTTTTCTTAGCTTCATTTTATTCAATGTGCATTTTCTGCAAAATTCTGGAAAGTTTTTTAATATTTAACTATGAGCAGTCTTGAAATTACCACTACATCTACAGAGAGCGTACCCCAGCCACTTTCAACTAGAGTTCAGATTGCAGTAAAATCTCCTAAAGCATTTCCAATCTAAAGGGCGAGAACAGAAAAAGACATTCTGAACTGTCCTTTCTGTTCCCAGAGAAAATGCCATTGTCAAGGGGAGAAAAGGAAAACAGAACTGCTGTGATGAGGTGAAAGAATCCACACGTAGGTGTCAGAAGTTGATGGGTGAAATCAAGAAGAGACATTTGTCCATTAAAAGAAAAGATTTCTTGTAACTAATATTGGGTAAAATCGTAAACATCAGCAACTGGAGTGGAAAACAACTTTCAGTTATTGTATTAAAATATCTAGGTTCTGACCTACAGGAGGTTCTCAAAGAATATGCCTACATACATGACTATTCAGTGAAGAGTTGTCCTACATCATTTATGTCATCTTATGTGCTGTAGAAATACTAGTCTGTCAAGAAAGACTACTGACAATAGCATGAATTTATTCACCTGCATACATTTCTCATTAAATAATGCTATTCTGAGCTCCATAGTCCTGAGCTCTGGAACCCACTACCTTCATTAGCTTATGCAGGACACCCAGTGTAGACATGCTGGGCTAACTCATCCTTCCAGCAACACACTGCACCCCAAAAAACCTCCTTCACAGCAGCAGGAAGCTGGGCTAAAATAACAAGTTAAAACAAGAACACGGCACTCAGAGGAGAGAGGAAGAAAAAGCCTGAGGTACTTCAGCAAACAGGAAACAGAATATAGCTTCCCATATATCCAAAAACTCAGTTTTAGAAAACATCGGTCACTGACTGTTTGAGTGAAGACAAAACTTCACTTTCATCACGGAGAGTTCATAAGGTGACAATGTTTCTATTCCACTAGGAAGAGTGGATTGGTGTTACTAATTCTGAAATTATAACTGAAACATTATTCTTGTCACTCTCCTCAGAGCTGAAGCACTAATTTTCCACATCAAAACATCTCAATGGATGACGCATTACTGGAAAAAAAAAAAGATGAAAGAATATTACTTGCTTTAAAGAAAAAATTATTTAATAAGCTTTTAATCACAATTAGTCAAAAGTACTTTTAAACAACTGTCATATAAGATCTGTATCTATGTATTCCCTGGGTAATTGTGGGTTTTCTGTTGTTACTGTTGTTAAAGAAATAGAAAAAAAAGCAAAAACTATAGTTCTCTTACTGCAAGTAAAAAAATTTAGCTAACATACAACTCCGAACTTCCAATCCTCAAATTTCCTTTATAATCATATCACTAATTAAATAATCCAATCCTATTCAGAATTACAGCACATCTCGGGATTACTGTGGACTGTAATCACAAACTGTTCTGGTCATTTGATGCCCTTTGACTGCTGGTATTACCCAGAAAAACAGATGTTTTTCATCTTAACTGAGAAACCTTGATTAACGTAGGAAGGATAAGGTCAAAATGGTAAAAGGATAAGATCAGAAAAGTAAAAATAATAGATGTTTTCTTTTATTCTCTATCCATCCACATCAATTCATGACTCAATGGCCACATGGCATATACTGAGAATCAGTGCAGTCTTAGTACTATTCAGAAAGGACATGACCTGCAATCCTTCTAGGCCCTGCAGCATTAGCTAGAAAAACCAAACTATAAATTGTGAAGCTTTTATGTGCTCGAACAGAAATCCAAAAATCAACATTAAAGAAACCCAATAAAATTCATTCCAGATTACAATATGTTGCACTGAAAGATCAAAAACAGAACAACTAGAAAATCATCAAAAGATAATCGCAAAAATATGCAGACATTTACTCTTCTAATTATCACCTGCAGAAAATGAGTGGTAGAGTTCCCATAATAGAAAAGATTGGATGGATCTCTTTTAAAGGTGTGAAAAGAGAATGACAACAGCTTTCTTTGTTTTTACAGTTCTATCTCAATCCCTAGGCTTTGTAGTGTCCCTCCAGGCCCCTATCAGCAAATGTTGTTGAAATTAGTTCATTTAAAAGATAGGGTGAGCCATTTTTGTACTGACTTATATAAAGCCATTTTTCTGTTTTATTAGACACATTAGCATTCTATTGCCCTTTAAATGTCACAAGTTCAAGAGTACAGTTGTACATATCCTGAAAATATTCCTGTTTGATGTAATAAAACAGAAAGGTACAATTCCCTGGGACAGATAAGGTGACAAAAAGAGGGAAATGAACAGGGCATAATGGCACAGTAGTAAAACAACAGGTAGTAAAGCAAGACTGTTTCCAAATCAAGTAGGAGCAGGAAAGTTGTTGGCAGAAGATATTTAGAAAGGCTTGTTTGTATCGTTTCTTATCAAAACAGCTGATGAACATGCCACTGCCTCTAGCTCACAGAAAGGAAGAAAAATGACACCAAACTCATCCCAGATCTATTTCCTTAATTTGTTAGGTGCCTTTTCAAAGCCACATTATGCATTCTGACTACTTTTATTTATTAACAGTGATTTATTTCAAAGCAGGAGCTTGCAAAATTCCCCAGCTGCATGTTACCTAACCTAAAACATTGCAGGGTTATCAGTGACAACATGCGAACTGCAAACTGGTCAGAAAGGATATTTAGAGAATAAATGAAGTCAGGGGGGGATCTGACCTGCCATATTCTTCTGCCAAAAGCAATGGAGGGAATTAAAAAAATAAATAAGAAAAAAAAAGTGAAAATGCTCTTACAAGACAGTGAAAAACGATCCAGTGAAATCGAAGTGCTTCTTGTTTTGGAACTCCACTATATACTACTGGAGCTGCTTAACAACTCCCCTGATGGAAATTCTCTCCACAGCAGATACCAGTTCAGTGCTTAGAACACTGCTCACAGCTCACCCAAACCACCAAGTTCAGTTGCTTACAACAGAAAGGCAGTGTACAGTTTTCCCAAAACTGCCATGTTACCTCACGTTACCACAGTCCATGCAACACTACCCATCACCCCACGGCAAGCACAAAGCTAAGTGCAGAAGCTTTTGAATGTCCTCTGTAATGGACCACAGGAAGATACTGACTCATTTCTTTTGCCACTTGTCACACATGCCTACAGTTACAGCCAACTTATTAGATAAAAGTTGCTGACTACCTAAAGTATGCCCCACAATAAAAAGGAGGAGAAAATATTCCTCTCTCTATCCCACACATCCATAACAAAGTCATTAAGGAGAAAACTACCCACAAGGACTGCACAAACTGAGAACTTACACATCCAGCCAATAGGCACCTATTGTAAAACTGCACGCATCAAAACTACATTGTGACACCTGAACTGCATCCACACCAACAAATTCACAGTGGCATCACTGCCTTTCATCTCTCACTGCATAAATTTAAAGTCTACTCACGTTTTAACAGGGCTCCTTAGTGACTGGGAGAAGAGCAAACTGGGCAGGGCCTGTAGCTTGTCCCACCCCGCACCCCAACCAGGTGCGGCCCCAAAGCAGGGCACCTCCACGGGGACAGGCCAAGGCCAGGATGGGACACGCACCTCTGTGAGGGGTCAGGATTTTGGCTCTTGTTCTCATGCTAAAGCTTCTAGTGTGTCCTGAGAACTCTGAAACTAGAGTCAGGTCACCCTGGCAAAAACACCTGTTGCTGCAATGGAAAAGTGGACCTCTCTAAGAAGCTAAAGGAAAAGGAGTACGACAGGCAGTGAGAGCTGCTGCAAGGCTAGCCCCTCCTTCTCCAGAGCAACCAGGTTCAGAGAAACAAATGCAGGATGTACAACTTGAAGATCCAGTAACAGCTCTGGCAGCACAGGGAAACCAACAAAGCAGTGACAGAGGCTGAAGAACATTGCTGAAGGGTAGCTAATGCTAGCTGCTCTTGTAGAGAGGACATTGATGCACTTGACGTAAGATTAGCACTTCTCTCAAGTAGAAAGTAATTGATTAAAAAAAAAAGTAAAGGCTACAGATGGCCTAAACAAACATTGAAGCCAATGCAGCAGTCCCAAGTAGGATGAGTAAAAGAAAGCCCTCAGTGAAAAGGCCTTCTTTGACCCAGTAGGAGGCTCACACCATCATGACTAAATCCGATGCTGGAAGCAACAGCTTCAGCTTTGTATCTAGGCAGTGAAAGCAAGTAGACCATCTGGAACCTACTGTATAACATCTATTAGTATAATTAATGAAGTTGTTTAAGTCTGAGAAAAACAAATTCCACTCACATCTTCTGATGTAGATTTCCCTGATTCAATCAGGAAGAAGGACCTAGGCACTGCTATTTGGCTTATGTTTTCTTCACATATAAGCTTCAGCTCTGAGTAAGTAACAGAACGGGTGGAAGTAAGAAACAGCGTCAATATTTTCATACATAGTGCCTTTTGGAAAGTCAGTTTCCTTTCTTTGAAGCTGTGATGGCTTTTTCCCTTGGAATCTGTCAGGTCTGCAACTAAAGTACCAGGAACCCAGCAACTGCTTAATCCATTCATGAGATGCAGTGCAGCAGTTCTGGTCAAAGCTGACCATGCTTCTGGAACTGACAGTCCACACAATTCATGTTCTGTGATAGACCAAGATCACTGCCTTTTTGTGCATTAGTTCAGAGCAAGGAACTGCATTCACATCCCACACTTTTCATGCAAATTGCTCCAGAAACTACTTGCTAGAGTATCTTCTGTAAGTTCTACTGACATTTCTTTCCTCCCTCTATTGTTACAGAATTCAAGGAGAGAAATTTAGGCAGAAATACATTTAAGTATTTTTCTGAACTATAGATATCCCACATCATACAATGTTAAATCAACATGAAAGGCAATGCCTGTCATCTTGTTTCAGAAGACAATCGTTCCATTTATCCAGTCTCGCATGCTCAAAGAATAAGGACTAACAGTTTCTGGCAAACTTCTCATTAAAAAAAAAAACAAAACCTTATAACATTTATATTAGACATGTTACTTCATTTTGTATTAGACTCTGTTTTAAGCTCTTCCATAATTAAGTACCCCAGAAAAGCCATCAATATAAGCATACTTCATGCATTCTCTTTGCTATAATTTTAAAAAGTTGTTAGAGAATACTAATATTATTCATGATGTCTTATTTAAATCAGATTTTGCTTTTTTTGATCTGACCTCATAAAGAAAAACCTCCAAACTGTGAAAGTTCGGAATTTTCATTTCACTGCAGTAACACAGAAGCATCCCTACCAAATCGGTGTAGACATACATTAGTCCAAAATTCTTCTAAAATGGCTACGAAAATCTAAAAATCAGTGAAAGCAAGGATAGATGCTCTTAAAGCACCTCTTGAGGATTGAACAATTAAAAAAAGAGGGAAGTACAAAAGAATACTCCCTCTCAAGAGAGGAAAAACTAAAACAACAAAAAATTCAGCTCCCAATTTGTGCACTAGCACAAACAAACTTCGTGGTTACTTTGTCTGCTTGTCTTCTTCCAGAAATTTAATCAGACTCTGTACTTTATATTCTATGCAAAGTGAACACTCACCTTTCACTATTTTGTTCCTATATGCAGGAAAATAAAGATTGTTTTTAGTCATCCTTTTTTAATACCTTTTCTGAACTGTTCTCTGAAAGAGATAAGAGATCTCTAGAGGTCTACGCCAATAAAGTATCCGAATCTTACAAAAAATAAAAATAAAAATCAGCATCCCAGTCCACTTCATCTTACATGTTTGTTTTTGTATTTTTTAGTTTCTGGAGAATTTGTAGAGTTTTAGTTATCTGCAGCCAGAGTGAGACCAAGATACTGCATCAAAAGCAGCAACCTGTCATATTACGGTACCACAACTAGGGCAGGATGCTGTGAAAAAAATAATAAAAAGCCTGCATTGACATTGCCTCTCATTTACCCTAAAACAAACATATTTAAGTCCATCTGTTTACTGCACGCATCCCCACCCCTCCCCAGGAAAAAAAGAGTTTACATAAAACCATGGTAGTCCAATAAATGGGAGGGGAGAAAAAAAAGAGAAAAAAGCTGTTATTACATCTACTACATCCTCCAGCTGGTCATGATGCTGAACAGAAATATCACAGCAGAAATTTGCTTTTTCTGTAGCTAAGCAGTGAAGACACTTGTGCATCATAACCCAGAGCTGAAGACACAGTTTTCCTAGAATGGGACATTTTGCTGATCTGAATCTCTCTTCTGGGGTCAGCAACAATTCTGTTAATAAGAGACAGCCCTAGACTGGAGCTTGTAACAGCATTGTGGTAGATTTAGAAATGAGGTAAAACACAGTGGAAAAATTCTCAGCTATTATAAACCAGGTGCTACCCTGGTTCTTCTACGTTAATGAAGAGAGCAAACGAAAGCTGATACATGCCTGAAGAAGGCAAGTACTGTCATCACTGGCCACAGAGCATGATTTGTGTATGCCCATTACAACAGTTCCCTATGCTGCTTTCTGGCATCAAAAGGATCATTTGTCATTGTCTGACGCATTCAGTGTAATCAGTCACAGCTTCTCCCATGTCCCAGCTCTGCGCAGAAGTTAGAAGTTGCAGTCTCAGAAGCTGTCTCTGATTGGTACAGCAATATATAGGGTATAACTGGATCCCTGTTCTTGAATGGATGCATTGCCAGATGCAGTCATGCACTTATTATCCCAAACATAGTGAGCTGGTCCACATTTTTTGCTTTACTGATACCACATGGAGAGACTGCTGTTTTTTTTTTATAATGAATACCTGTAGCTCTGGATCTGCACTCCTCGGCCCTATCAGGAACCTATGTCCTCATTTGCACTGATTTGACATCACAACATAACTACAGAGTCAGATAACAGACCTCCATGCTCCCCACATAAACTGTGCAACAAAAAAATTAAAAAATTATTCCCATACCCAAGAAATAATATTAAAACACGGAGTGAACAGTACAGAAGCAGGTAACTTCACATCCAGCAATTTTTCCCAATTGTATGTGTGGCAGCTGCCATCCAAACAGTATGCAGCCCAAACTCATCCTAAAGCAGATCATTAGTTAACTGTCAAGGTTGAGTGTATGAAATAGACAAAACTTACATCTACTAAAATTGTGTGTCCTAAGTGCAATGGAAGGAAGAACAGAGTGTAAGGATTTGTTTTTCACTTTCCCAAATATTTCTGTATTATCTCTTTGTTGAGATCACTTGGTAGGTGTCTCGTGGAAAAAATATGATTTAATGTCTGATGCCCTGGGTGTAGATAAGAATTCCTTTAAAGCCTTATACGGATAAATGCAGAAGGTTAAAACAGAAAACAACACACTTGAGTTCACTATTGGAAACTGCCCTCAGTACCTTTTATTTATTTATATATTATTTTTTTCCTTCTCGTATAAACTTTACTAAATACAATATTGGCTAAGATTCATATCCTGTATTTATGGCAGAAGGCAAAAACATGTTTACATTACTGTACAGGAATCATTCATTTTTATCACTGCCTTACAGAGAGTAAAGATAGCTGTTAAGGGTATCTGAGAACATCTGAGAACAGGACACGAAACAGCTTTTATTTTTTGAATATTTAGTGTCTCTAATTGAAAAGATTTCACGCCCATACGTAATGAAAGAGTTGTATAAAGCTAATAGCAAAAACAGTATTTATGTTTCACTGATAGCATCAGAATGTTTGAGATTTAGGTCAGCTGTAACTAGTGGGCTCTTATTTAATACCATAAAATAAATCCATATATTTTATAAAATCTATGTTTCACAAAATCAGAACAAATCAAAATGATCCCTTACTGTTGTCCATTAACTTTTTCGAATCCACTACTTATTCCTTCTGTTTCCTTTTCACATATATGTTTTTAGTTTTTCCTAAGAAAATAAATCCTGAGAGCCTAAAATAACTCCGATTTTATTTATTTTAAGTAACAGATTTGGGGCAACATAGCCATGGATATAAACACATACGAAACTCATGACCAGTCTATTTTTTTTTTTATTAAAGCCATATATATATATATATTTTTTTTAAGTCTTTCATATGACCACACTGTGAATCCAAAATTTTGTTACACACATAAACTGGAAGTAGTAGAAGGATGCTGAATGAGAGTTTCCATACAAGAATACCAAAAGTTACAGACTGTACAACACAGTTGATATCTGAGACAAAAAGAAGAGTAATTACTTTAATATCTTTAAAATAGATTGTAACAGAGGCAGAAACCTCTAGTCCTCATTATACCTTATTACTAATTCAACTGATATAGAAATACACTTTCACAAATACTGGTGTTAAGTCTATTCAGAGGAATATTTTTATTTGTAGCCACATAAGCATCCTTCTCTTTCCACTTCTTTTTCAGGTTATGAGCTTATTAGAGACCTCAAAGCAAACAGAAACACAACCAGCCCCAGCTCCAAATTAATCCCAGAATTTAAATATCAGTAGCTTCTTCCAAAGAATCCAATTAATCAAAAGCACGTGTAAACACACTGAATTCAGTGAATATAATATTTGGAATGCAATACTCCCTTCACATACTAGGGCATCATTCTAAACTATTTAAAAAACATCTAACTCATTTTTTTTCAATATGATACTGAACGGGTTTAACTCCTAAACCTTTACTTATACTACACTGAATCTCATATAAGAAGTTATAGTTGTTTATTGTTGTACAAAAGAAAAGTAAACACTCATAAAACAGTTCTGCAAGGGAGATACAAAGAAATAAGGTCTTGAACAACATAACAATCAGCAATGAAAACTGGTGCAGATTGTCCAGAAGCAGAGAAGACTAAAATACGCAGTAATATACAGATAGTAGTACTATAAATATAATGAAGGATCACAACCTTCAAAGGCAATCTTCTCCACAAGAAATTGTCTCTCTTGGGTAAAGATAAGAAAAAAAAATCTACTCATGACAGAAATCACAGTGCTTAATGAATTCAGATATTCTGATGAATACCATTATATGAGAATATGACTAAATCAGGGGCAAATCAGCAGCTGATGATCTGACCAAAAATACACAAGATTTTGAATCACTATCA